>JAQQSZ010017415.1:0-10808 GCA_028646595.1 Phalanger gymnotis | reverse complement strand
TCCTTCTCATTTCTCTTCCCAATTTTTCCTCTACTTCTCTAACTTGCTTTTCCAAATCCTTTTTGAGCTCTTCCATGGCCTGAGACCAGTTCATGTTTTTCTTGGAGGCTTTTGATGTAGGCTCTTTGACTTTGTTGACTTCTTCTGGCTGTATGTTTTGGTCTTCTTTGTCACCAAAGAAGGATTCCAAAGTCTGAGACTGAATATGAGTGTGTTTTCACTGCCTGGCCATGGTCTCAGCCAACTTACTTGACCCTTGTGTTTTTCCTCAGGGTATGACTGCTTGAAGAGTAAAGAGTATTTTGTTCCAAGCTTGAGGTGATGCGCCGTTGATTTCAGAGCTATTTCTATACAGCCAGCTCTGCCACACCAGCACTCCTCCTTTCCCAAGAACCACCAACCCAGACCTGAAGAAAATCTTAAGCAGGCTCTGTACTCTTGCTCTGATCCACTACTTAATTCCTCCCTCCAGGTGGGCCTGGGGCAGGAAGCACCTGCAGCTGAAGTTCTGTAGCTGCACCTTCTCTGCTGCCCCCAGGGAAGCCGCTGAACCAGGAACTCCTTCCACTCTGTCCCTGCAGCTTTTCCCACTAACCTTCTCTGTTGTCTTTGGTGGTTGTGGGTTGAGAAGTCTAGTAACTGCCACAGCACACTGATTCAGGGTGCTAGGGCTTGTTCCGCCCCTGGCTCCTGATCTGGTTGGTCCTGCCACCGCCCACGCTGAGCTCCGCTCCCCAGCTTCCAGCTCCGTGGGCGATAGACCTGACCCAGAGACCATCCAGGTTGTCCTGGACTGGAGCTCTGCTTCCTTCTGCTATTTTGTGGGTTCTGCAGTTCTAAAATTTGTTCAGAGCTATTTTTTATAGGTTTTTGGAGGGACCTGGGTGGGAGCTCATGCAAGTCCCTGCTTTCTGGCTGCCATCTTGACTCTGCCCTGTGACTTTGTTTTTAAAGAACTTGGAAGCTCATGGACCCTTTGGATCTGGATTTAGAATCAGAAGGAACCAGAAAGGCTAAGGGCTTGTCCCATCGTTACACAAGGTGAAAGTGGCAGAGTGAGGATTTCAGTCCGGATCTTCTGAATTCAAAGGCTTAACCTGGCACCAACAAATTGGAATAATAGTAACAGCTAACATTTATATAGCACTTATTATGTTTCAGGCACTGTGCTAAGTGTGTTACAATTATTACCTCATTTGTTTCTTACAACAACTATGGGAGGTAGGTGCTATTACTATCCTCACAGATAAGGAAATGGAGGCAAACGGGAATCAAGTCACTTGCCCAGGGTCAGCTGGTAAGTATCTGAGCACAGATTTGAACTGAGATCCTCCTGACTCCAGGCCCACTGCTCTATCCATTTGTACCATTTGCCAATTAAATAATCAACTATACACAGGGTTAAACTGCTAAATATTTAGCAACCAGCTCTCCAAAAATGAAATATATACAGGAGAAACTTTTAAGTTTAATTTACATCATTAACATTTTCTTCATCACTTTCTTAAGTGATAAACGATAAAATCTGAAAAAAATGAAAAAATGATAAAATGATAAACCAATCCTTAATTTGTTGTTAGGTAGTTTTCCAAGTCATGTCCAACTCTTTGTGACACCTTTTGGGGTTTTCTTGGCAAAGATTTGGAATGGTTCACCATTTCTTTTTCTGGCTCATTTTACAGATAAGGAAACTGAGGGAAATAGGTTAAGAGACTTGCCCAGGGTCACATAGCTAGTATCTGAGGATGGATTTGAACTCATGAAGATGAATCTTTCTGATTCCAAGCCCAGCGCTCTATCCACTGAGACCCGCAGCTGCCATTTCTGAGTATAAATGCTCTCACTGAAAATTTAACAAGGGGCTCTCCAAAGTCTGCAGAAGCTGCTTCCAGCACATCCCTTAAAGGGTATTAAGGAATCATTCTGAAGTTATAGAAGAAAGGCTCTTCTCACTAGATATCTCTTGATCCAACTCCAAGTACAAGAATAGATAACTAAAGGATGATGTAATAGAAGTTTTCAAATACATAAAGTATGATAGTCTCCATTTCTATGGAAATGAAACAAATTCTTGAATTTCAGCATGAAGAATTTATACAACACACCAGGGATAATTTCCTGACCCTGAGAGTTGTCAGACACGAAGGAGTGAATGGGGGAGAGGAGGGTGTGCCATCTCCTCGGTACATCTGTTGCCTAGCACAGCATTTTGTACAAAATCCACATGTAATAAATATTTATTGAGTTTGCTAAATTTTTAAAAATAGGTCTATATTACTGGGTACAGTTTTTCGTGTTGGGATCCTCAGAGTCAGAACTAGGAAGGACCTCAAAGATCAACTCACCTTTTATGTATTTATCTGCTAACATGTTATATCTCCCTCCCCAGCAAAATGTAAGCCCTATGAGGGCAAAGGACAGTCTACATTTTGTCTTTGTTATGCCCAGAGCCTAGGGCAGTGCCTTGCCTGTTATAGGCATTAGATTGTTAGGCCTAGTTACAAGGCTGACTTCTGCCTAGCAATAATAAGAGCCTTGCCTAAATCTAAATCTGCCCAGTAACAGGGGGCTCTATTTGTTGACAATCTTGTTATTTTCTTTTCTTTTTTTGTAAGTTTATTTTTTATTTTTAGTTTACAACACTCAGTTCCACAAGTTTTGGGGTTCCAAATTTTCTCTCCCTCCCTCTCCTTCCCCCCACCCAAGATAGTATGTAATCCAATGTAGTTTCTACATATGCTTTCACATTGCACTTATTTACATAGTAGTCCAGTTGTAAAGAAGAATTATAACCAATGGAATGAATCACAAGAAAGAAGAAACAAAACCAAAAAAGAAGGAAAAAAAGAGACAGCAAGTAGTTTGCCTCAAGCTGCATTCAGACTGTATAATTCTTTCTCTGGATGGACATGGCTTTTTCCATTGTGACTCTTGGAGCTGTCATTGAAACTTGCATTGATGAGAGGAGCCAAGTCTATCAAAGTTAGTCATCACAGATACCGTGTGTCTGTAATTGTGTATAACAATCTCCTGGTTCTGCTCCCCTTACTCAGCATCAGTTCATATATGTCTTTCCAGGTTATAATGAAGTCTGACTGCTCCTCATTTCTTATAGCACAATAGTACTCCATTACATTCATATACCCCAATTTGTTCAGCCATTCCCCAATTGATGGGCATCCCCTTGATTTCCAATTCTTTGCCACCACAAAAAGAGCTGCTATAAATATTTTTGCACATACTGGTCCATTTCCCACTTGTGTGATCTCTTTGGGGTACAGCCCTAGAAGTGGTTTTGCTGAGTCAAAATTTACCTTGTTATTTTCTGTGTACATGACTAACCCCTATAACTTATGACCATATCCTTGAATGTTGCAAATGAAGTTCCCTGTTTTGTGACCACATCCCTGAACTGTTTTGCAAAGTACTCAACATACCTGCTTCCCCTTTCCTGACATCTTTCCCTGCAGTTAACTGTCCCTGTAGGAATATACCCCACTCTTGTCTGTGTTCCTAGGACTTGAGTATAAAAGCACACCCCTGTCCTTCTCCAAATTGTTAGTGCCCCTAAGGACTAGCCTTCTGCTTTCCTGTCAATAAAGCCCTCTTGACCAGGAGCATATATGCCTCTTAAATTCTTTCCAAATGACTGACTCCTGAGCCTCATCCTCAACCACATCACTGGAGTCAGAAAGACCTGTGTTCAAATACAGCCTCAGACATTTAGCAAATATATTAGCTGTATGACCCTGTGCAAGTCACATAACCAATCTAGATTTTAGTCTCCTCATCTGTAAAATGAGGGATTTAGACTAAATAACCTATAAGGCCCCTTCTAGCTCTAAATATATATAATCCTATGAATTACAGGGTGTTCCTAAAATCTGGACACATAGGCAAAAATGCATATTTTCAAGAAAAGAAATGAATGAAATTTTTATTTAATTGGAATATTAACAAATAACATCTTCAATATGATTTCTATCATTTGTGATGCAAAGGTTGATGCACTTTGCAAGATTCATGTGAACTCGATGCAATAACTCCACATTGCCATCAATTGCCTATATGTCCAGATTTGAGGAACACATGTATATTAAATTTAGATGAGTATTTTAGATTTCAGAAAAAATATTTCAAAGAAAGTGGTGGAAATAGCATGAGACTGGATTGGGTAATACAAAGAGAGTTGGACCAAGAGTAAGGCCACAAGAGTTGTCTGGTAAATGATTAACAATCAGCTCTGTAGAAAAAAAAAACCCCACAAAATCATGTACACAGCAAACACTTTTTAGCTGAATCCACATTACTAACATTTTCTCCAACACTTTCCTTAGTCTAGACAATCAACACAATGATAAATCAAACACTAATTTGTAGCATTTGCTAATTTGAAAGAAATAAATGCTCACACTGAAAATTTAACCAACAGCTCCACCAGATTCAAGCAAGTTCCAGCATATTCAGAGTTGGATTCCTCTTGAGGCTGTTGTTGCTGTTGAGTTGTTTCAGTTGTGTCCTACTCTTCGTGACCCTATTAGGGATTTTCTTGACACAGATACTGGAGTAGTTTGCCATTTCCTTCTCCGGCTCATTTTATACATAAGGAAACTGAGAAAGATAGGTTAAATGACTTGCTCAGGGTCACACAGCTGATAAGTATCTGAGACCAAATTTGAATTCCGGTCCTCCTGACTCCAGGACTAGTGCTCTACCCATTGCACCATCTAGCTGCCCTACTTCTTATCTTCATTTAAATCCAATTCACGGGCAAGTCAAGACAGTGGTCCCCTTCAAGAACAACAAGGAGGAGATTTACTAGCTGTGTGACCATGGGCAAGTCATTCCACTGAATTCTGAACTGAACCCCTCTAGCCCCCATTTTGTTGATGAGGAAACAGATGGGGGGGGGGGGATAATTTGCTCCATGTCTCAAAGGTAATCAGCAGTAGAATTAGCGTGCTGGTCCAGGTTCCAGGGTCCTCTGAACCTGAATCCTCTTTCTGCTGCAACACACTCTAAGCCTATCAATCATATTGAGGCTTTACTAGGACTGTTAGGACAAACACCAATGCTTAGAGTACCCATAATTTTGTTGGAGTGGGTAATTCTCCCACCAGTGAAGATTGTGAAGTCTGAAACTTAGTCAGCAATCTCTGAGAGTTAGTGTAGCTGAAAAGCCCATCCTCCTGTGGCCCAGCTGGTGAAGAGCCTTTCTGAGCACTGTTGGGCTAGTCCTTGAATCGCAGACCTCCTCCAAACCTTTACAGCTTGGCAAGGCCTGAAAGACATCGTTCTCTACTGGCATTGTTTCAAGGTCCCAGGCTCAACTTCATGCCACCAGGAGGCATCAGCATAGGACTTGAGTAGAGGATGATTAAGACATTTTTTTTTGTCCAGATCTATGATTAAGTCAAACTTAAAAAAACTATCTAACACATATTTCTTTTATTCCTAATTAGATTTTTAAAATGTAGTAAGCACTGGCTACAGAGAAAATATCACCAGAAGAACTTGAATTTTGTTTGAGATCTTCAAAAAGGATGCATAATTTTCATCCTAAAAAGCCTCTCTGGACAACTTTCCTCCCTTTCTTGAAATCTGGGTCCATCTCAAATGCCCTTTTGCAGTCTGTCTGAGGTACATGTGCTGATGGATAGGCTCAACGAACTGTTTAATTTTATATCTTTGTCCAGACAATAGACTTCCTTTATATACTTATTTTTTCTCTGCGGACTGTTATACTAAACCCTTTTGAGTAATGAGGGTCTCATTGTAGTATCCTGAAGTTTGATATAATCAATACAATGCCAGCCACCAAAAGGACCTCACTTCTTCCATTTGGTTACTATATTGGATTTCGTCTATGACAAACATCTTTGGTGAGCATGAGTCCCTTTGTTTATGCCTTATTTGAAGCTATATGGCTATGAGTCAAAAATGTGGGTGGTCCAGAGGGCAACAGAGAGGTGTATAATGGGAAAAAGTGGGCAGCAGAATATTAATAATGATGACTTACATGAAAGAAGTAGCGTAAAAGATATCATTCAGGAAGATGATCAGAAAAGGAAGTGGTCAGTCCATGGACCTAGGGTGAGGTGTGTCATATTGATGGATGTCTTGGGTACTGCTTTGATAACCACATGATATCAAAAGACATTTTGACATCTTGACTATGCTTCTGACTCTTTGGACTTTGCCCCTATAACTCAGCTGCCTTTTCTACCTAGAACTTCCCTCAGCACCTACGGCATCCTCAACATGGGATATCCTGCTTCCATGCTGCCCTCCTTCTCCCACTGGTCTTTCTGGGGACCTTCATTTTAGGGAAGGGTCTGGGCTGACCATATTTCACTTTCTTCCTGGCTGTGATTCTGACCCCCTTGACTTCCACACCATGCCCCTATGTTCTTCTCCCTTTTAAAAAACAAAACCCTCTTACGTGTTATCTTTTGCTATTAGAATATAAGTTCCGTAAAGGCAAGGTCCATCTTTCTTTTTGCTTATATTTATACCCCAGCAATTGACACACAGTAAGCACTCAACTAATGCCAGTTATCTGCTTATTGCCTGCCCAGCCTGTGGGGTGGACTAGCTTAGAGGTTTTATGGTAGGACCGAGAGAAAAGTTACATCCATGCTAGTACCACAATCCAGCCCCTGAAGTATGAACTAGGCTCTGGAAAGAAAAAGATGAAACATTAAACAGTTGCTGACTTCAAGGACTTTACAGTCTAGTATGAGAAATTTTTCCATTTTGAGATCCTATGAGCAGAAAAAAAATGGGAAACTTGATTTCAAAATATACTTTTTAATATTTTGACAACTCTTCCATGACCTTTCACATCCTATGTCATTCTTATTTATTTCTTTCCATAAAGGTTTCATTCAACTAAAGGCCTTTCTACTTTCCTTTTAATCTTAGATTAATATATGAAACTTCAAAAAGGCATTTAAGGGAAAAGGTAGAAATATAATCTTACTAGGCTGTGGTGAGTAATGGAAAGAGAGCTGGAGCCAGACATAGTAGCACACTTGGGAGGTTGAGGACGGTAGCAGAAAGCTTGAGCTCAGAAGTTCTGAACTGCAGTAGGACTAAGCTGACCTGCTGCCTATGGAGGAGTGAACTAACTGACTCCAGTTGGAAATGGTCAAAGTTTTCCTGCTAATCATTAGTGGCATCGAAACTGTGAGTGGTGTCTGCTTACTCTAACTCCTTGATTTACAGAGTGATTTATGTATTTCCAGCCTGAGTAAAATAAAGTGATTGAGCTGCAAAAAAGAAAAGAAAAGAAAGAAGGAAGAATGGAAGGAAGAAAGGAAAAGAAAGGAAAGGAAAGCAACCTTATTATTGTTGTTGAGTCATATACGACTTTTTGTGTCCCCATCTGGAATTTTCTTGGCAAACATACTGGAGTAATTTGCCATTTTCTTCTCCAGTTTATATTACAGATGAGGAAACTGAGGCAAACAGGGCTAAGTGACTTGCCTAGGTTAGAATTGAACTCAGGTTCTCCTACCTCCAAGAACAGCACTTTCTCCACTGCACCACCTAACTGCCAAATAGATAACCTAGGTTAACTCAACTCTTACTTGCGACCATGGGAAAATTGCAACCTCTCTGAGCTTCAATTTCTTCACACGTAAAATGGAGATGGTAGTACCTACTTCACGAGCAGTTGAGAAAATCAAGTGAAATAATATAAAATGCTTTGGAAAACCCCAAAGTACCCTAGAAATGTGAATTAATGTTATTAAGAGACATTGAAAGTCAGTTTAGCCATTGATCTGCAATGAGAACTGACTGACTAGCAAAGGATTTTCACATTATTAGCACAATACTAGAAACAAAGCAAGTGATCATTACTTATTCATCAGTCATTATTTTAAAGCATTTAGTAAGTGTCTATTATGTGTCAGGTGCTGTGCTAAGTGCTGGTGTTACAAGGAGAGGCAAAAGACAGTCTGCTCTCAATGAGAATACAATCTAATGGGAGAGACAAAATGCTAGCAAAAATATACAAGGCAGGCTATATACAGGATATAATTAAGCAAATAATTAAGTGAGGGAAGACACTAGAACTAAAAGGGATTTGGAAAGGCTTCCTATAGAAGATGGAGTTTTAGTTGGGACTTAAAGGAAGCCAGGGAAATGAGTAGATGGAATTGAGTGAGCATTCCAGGTTTGAGGGACAGCCAGAGGCAATGCCCTAATTGCCTAGATTTCCCCTGTTGGATGGAAGTCCTCTTTTTTTGTGTGTGTGGAGTTGTCAGAGATTCCCCTTAAGTGTGCAGCATTTTGCTAGGCTTAGTGGGTTGGCATCTGTATAGTTCTGAAGCTACCTTTCCTCAGCCTGTCTAGTATATCCTCAGACCATTGCTACTATTGCCAATGGAAGTCCAGATCTTCCAACTCTTTAAAGTTCACAAAGTTTTCCACTGGTCAAAGGGGAAGGTTCCCCTCTCTGACCTTCCCCCAAGTGATTCCCCCTTATGGGCTTGGCAGTAACTGTTATACTACTAGGCTGGCCTGCTACTGAAATTCTGGATTTCAAACTTACTTGCTCTTTTATCCAAGCCCCTGGGGCATGACTAATTTTCTTCAACCAAACCCAATATACTTCCAGTGTAGAGTCATCTCATCTAATCTAATCCCTAGAAACACTTAAGTTAATTACAGACATTTCCACACCTAGTTTCAGCCTTTGATTAATGGATTGATTGGTTCAAAAGAAGTGTCTAAGAATTGTCTCTGATTAATTCTATGTTTGGAGGCATTTTCAGCAGCTAAAGGCAGTGGGGCCTACAGCATTTTGTTATTTACCTTAATTGGGGTGGAGAGGTATGAAACACCCCTTTTATGCTAGGTAATAAATTCCCTAAAGGAAAGGTCTACTTCACTTTTTTTCTTCTTTCTGCTCCCAAGGCCTAGCACAGTATATTGCACACAGTAGGTGCTGGATTTTATTCAATTTTAATTTTGGAGTGGTAGGAGTGAGGAAAGGGAAGGACATTCCAGGCCTATGACTCAGCTTAAGAGAAAAAAAAATGGATAGACAGGAAAAAAGGGCTTTCTAAGGGTGTGTCTAAATACTTTTGGCAAGACAACAGAGTAGTTGTGACTACACCCAATTTCCCTGCACCACCTCCAAACAATGACAAATACACCAAATTTTTTTTAAAAGAGGAAAGGGAAGAAGCCCTTATAAGAAATGCTCCTGCAGGAAAACCTCCCAAACAAAAACTTTTTGAGAAAACTAGCAGAAAAAAATAAACAAAGTATTAATGAAAAAAGAGGCATCAAAATATTGCTAGAGAGTAAAAGAAAATGAGGATAAATCTGCAAAAGGAAAGAAAAGGATTATAATAACAATGACAGCTCTGAAAGAGAGAATGCATCTGTTGCAAGAAACTCCAGAATGGTTTATAATTACAACAAAAGATATGAAGAAAGAGTTGATATCTTTACAACTGGAAATAAGATAAGGAAGAATTTAAAGGGACAAATATGAATGTTGACAACACAAAAAAGACAGTGGAACATTTTAATGAAACAAGGTCTCCTCTGAGAAGTTGATCAGCTTAGGGTGAATGAAAAAATTCGGAGATGGAAGAACAAACAATTGAGAACAATTTTAAAATGGCAAAACTGGAAAAAAGACAAAAACCAAAATTTCAGCTCTCCAGAAAACAAAGAAACAGATGGAAAACAACTTAGTGAGACAGTCTCAGAATTATTTGTTTCCTGGAAAAATATAAATAAAAAATAATTTTAATACTATATTCCAGGAGATCAAATAAGAAAATTGTGAGCTATTAGAAACAGAGAGCAAGGTGAAAAAGACTAAAATTTACAGGATGCCAACCTAGAGGATCTACATTTAGATCCTAAGTTTAAACTCACCCAGAAATGGTAGTTTCATAGTCCAAGAGAAAATCTTACAAATCAGGAAGAAACCATTTATATATTGACAAATACCAATTTGAAATGTATAAGACATTTCATGAGAGCATGAAATGAAAGTAGAAATTTGGCGTCTGGTAAACTAAAAAGTAAGGGAAATTAGTAACCCCAAATTAACTATTCCCCAGAATTAAGCACATACCCATGACAAAAGACAATTCTTCAATGAGGTCAGAAAACTTGCTTATTTTCTGATGAGAAATCCAGAACTGGGAATGATCTTGTAGATTAACTAAATAGCTGAAGATAACCTAAAAGTCAATGTTAGTGTAGTAATAAGAGTTCAGGGGACTTGGGTCCTTCATCTCCTTCTTCACTAAAGAGTCCCTCTTAGCTCTGAATCTAGGCACCTATGGACTAGGTTCAGTCTTGGAGGAGGCTAATCACGTCTAAAAGGGAAGGGAAGGGATAAGAAAAATAGAGGAAGAGAATACGCATTTATATAGAACCTATTATGTGCCAGGCACACTGTTAAGTGCTTTTACAAAGATTATCTCATTTGATCCTCAC
Source organism: Phalanger gymnotis (assembly GCA_028646595.1). Taxonomy (NCBI): domain Eukaryota; kingdom Metazoa; phylum Chordata; class Mammalia; order Diprotodontia; family Phalangeridae; genus Phalanger; species Phalanger gymnotis. The sequence continues at coordinate 335 of JAQQSZ010017415.1, read as the reverse complement.
AATAACCCTATTATTGCTATTATTATCATCCCCATTTTACAGATGAGGAAACTGAGGCAAGCAGAGCTCAAGTGACTTGTCCGGCGTAACATGGTTAGTAAGTCTCTGGGGCCATAGCATATTCGTATTCAAGTCTTTCTGACTTCAGGCCCAGCACTCTGTATCTTTGAGGTCACCAGCTGCCCCAAAAAGGTTTATTAAAAGCTAATGATGAACTCAATGCTCAAAGCCTTGGAAAGACTTACATGAAATGATGAAGAGCAAAATGAGCAGAACCAAGAGATGATTGTATATAATAACAGCAATATTGTTTCAAGAACGACTTTGAGCAACAA
>JAQQSZ010017414.1:0-10809 GCA_028646595.1 Phalanger gymnotis | reverse complement strand
CCCCCCCCCTTACCCCCCTTCCCCTTACTTTCATGTAGGGCAAGATAAATATCTATACCCCATTGCTTGTATATCTTATTTCTCAGTTGCATGTTAAAACAACTTTTTTGAGCATTTGTTTTTAGAACTTTGAGTTCCAAATTTTCTCCCTTCTTCGCTCCCCACCCACCCTGAGAAGGCAAACAATTCAACATAGGCCACACATGTATCATTATGCAAAACGCTTCCTTAACAGTCATGTTGTGAAAGACTAACGCTATTTCCCTCCATCCTATCCTGTCAATTTTTCCCTTGACCCTGTCCCTTTTCAAAAGTGTTTGCTTTGATTACCTACTCCTCTACTCTGCCCTCCCTTCTATCATTCCCAGCACCTCCCCCACCCTGTCTTATCCCCTTCCCACCTAATTTCCTGTAGGGTCACATACCCAATTGAGTGTGTATGTTATTCCCTCCTTAAGTCAAATCTGATGAGAGCAAGATTCACTCATTCCCTTTCACCTACCCCCTCTTCCCTTTAAATAGAACTGCTTTTTATTGCCACTTTTATGTGAGATAATTTACCCCATTCTATCTTTTCATTTCTCCTTCTCCCAATATATTTCTCTCACCCCTTAATTGTACTTATTTATTTTTAGATATCATCCCTTCATATTCAACTCACCCTGTGCCATTTGTCTATATATATGTATATTGCCTTCAACTACCCTAATACTTAGAAAGGCTTCATGCATTATAGTTAACTTTCCATGTAGGAATGTAGACAAGAACAATTCAACTTTAGTAAGTTCCTTATGATTTCTCTTTCTTGTTTACCTTTTCATGCTGCTCATGATTCTTGTGTTTGAAACTCAAATTTTCTATTCAGCTCTGGACTTTTCTTTGAGAATGCTCGAAAGTCCTCTATTTTATTGAAAATCCATATTTTGTCCTGAAGTATTATACTCAGTTTTGCTGGGTAGGTGATTCTTGGTTTGAATCCTAGCTTCATTGACCTCTGGAATATCATATTTGAAGCCCTTTGATCCCTTAATGTAGAATCTGCTAGATCTTGTGTTATCCTGATTGTGTTTCCACAATACTCAAATTGTTTTTTTCTGCCTGCTTGCAATGTTTTCTCCTTGAATTGGGAACTCTGGAATTTAGCTATAATATTCCTAGGAGTTTTCTTTTGGGGATCTTTTTGAGGAGACATTTAGTGGATTCTTTCAATTTCAATTTTACCCTCTGGTTCTAGAATATCAGGGCAGTTTTCCTTGATAATTTCTTGAAAGATGATGCCTAGGCTCTTTTTTTTGATCATGGCTTTCAGGTAGACCAATAATTTTAAAGTTATCTGTCCCAGATCTATTCTCCCGGTCAGTGGTTTTTCCAGTGAGATATTTTACATTGTCTTCCATTTTTTTTTTCATTCTTTTAGTTCTGTTTTATAATTTCTTGATTTCTCATAAAGTCACTAATTTCTACTTGCTCCATTCTAATTTTGAATTAGTGTTTTCTTCAGTGGTCTTTTGGACCTCCTTTTCCATTTGACTAATTCTGACTTTTAAGGCATTCTTCTCCTCATTGGCTTTTTGGAGCTCTTTTGCAATTTGGGTTAGTCTATTTTTAAGGTGTTACTTTCTTCAGTATTTTTTGGGTCTCCTTTAGCAAGTCGTTGACTTATTTTTCATGATTTTGTTGCATCACTCTCATTTCTCTTCCCAACTTTTTTTCCTTTACTCTTCTTATTTATTTTTCCAAGTCTTTTTTGAGCTCTTCCGTGGCCTGAAAAAAATTCATATTTTTCTTCAAGGCTTTTGATATGGGCTCTTTGACTTTGTTGACCTCTTCTGGCTGTATGTTTTGATCTTCTTAGTCACCAAAAAATAGATTCAATAGTATGAATCTTTCACTGCTTGCTCATGTTCCCAGCCAACTACTTGACTTTTGAGTTTTTTGTCAGGGTATGACTATCTTCAGAATGGCAAGTGCTTTGTCCCAAGATTCAGGGGAATTTCACTGCTGTTTCAAGAGCTACTTCTATATAGCAAGCCTTGCCAAACCCATGCTCCTCCTCCCCCAAGAACCACCAACCAGGATTGAGACCCAGATCCAAGCAGGGCAAAGCAAGAGAACCCTGCTTCTGCATGAGCAAAGTGCTCCCTGCACTCCCACTCTAATCTGCCTTGATTCTTCCCACTGGGCAGGTCTGGGGCCAGAAGCAACCACAGCTGGATGTCTGGAAGCAACCACAGGACCTTCCTGCTACTACTGCTCCCATGCCACACCACCCCCTGCTGTCCCAAGGGCTGGGGCCTATCATGCATTTCTCTTTCCCTGATCCAGGAGTTTTCCTACTGACCTACTAAGTTGTCTTTGGCATTTGTAGGTTGAGAAGTCTTGTAACTGCCACAACTCAGTGATTCAGGGCCCTAAGGCCTGCTCTGCTGATCTCCTTAGTGCCTGGTGTGTCCTTGTGCAGCCCATGCTGGACTGCACTCTGCTCCTAGCACGGTGTGATAGATATATTATACACTCCAGGCCATCTTGGGCTAAAGACCTGCTTCCCTCTGTTATTTTGTGGGCTCTGTAGCTCCAGAATTTGTTCAGAGCCATTTTTACAGGTGTTTGGAGGGATTTGGGGAGAGCTTAAGCAAGTCCCTGTTTTTCAGCCACCATCTTGGCTCTGCCCCCCAGAAAGAATTTTTTAAAACTGTTCAGCACACACTAGGAATTTTGCTAAGCATGTAAGCACAAAAGCAGGAGTAAAATAGTCTCTGCTTTCAGGAAAGTTATATTCCAATTAGGGAAACATGTATATGTATAGTTATATAAACAATACTTATATAAATCAAATACAAAGTGAATTTGGAATAGGAGGCACTTAAACATGGGGATGAAAGAAGATTGAGAAGGGAGGAGGGTGATAAGAGTTCACTTTGAAAATCAGACTTGTACTTTAGGAAAATCATTTGGTGAACGTGTGAAGGTTAGATCATTGAGGAGAGAGAATGAGGGGAAGACAAATCCAATAGGTGATTTAGGTAAGAAGTCCATTTGTGAGGAATTTATGGTCCAAATTGGGAAAGTAGCTATGTAAATGGAGAAAAATATCAACCATGAAGGGGTTAGAATTAATTCCAGTGCAGGGATTATACACACAGATATGATCAAAAAACCTAGAATCCACAACCTGGCACATAAACTGGATTGATCACCTCTCTACTCCCATCTAATCACCCTGATGTTTACTTTTGCTCTTATCTAGAAGTCTTTGTGTGGAACATCTGAGTAATTTATAGTTTTCCTCTAAGGTATTAAGTTCACCTGAGCTACAAAGCAGGCTTGTGCTGACCATGCTGGTTGCTCACATCCTATATTGAAATGAAATAAAAGATTCAGTAGTCCATTTAAGAATTGATAACCATACAACACATTAGGAAAACATCTGTACTGAATGTAATTAAGTGAGAAAGGAAAAAGTTCATCCATATCCTATTTCACATAACCTAAAGATATCAATTTTCAGATTTGTTATTGTCACATAGAATGAGAGATTTCAGGACCACTCTGGTCATGGTTCTGAGTTCATTACATAAGGCTAAATTCCCTTTCACACATTTTCTGGTTTTGACTATCTACCATCCTTATGTTACTGCCTTGACGTGATCATATTTAGTAATCTTTGTGGGAGGGGAAGTATAGTCCAAGTATTATAAAATATTTTACTTAAGCTTCTTTTTTATTATTATAGAATCATCACTTGTTCCTCCATATATATTCCTATATTTCAATGAGCACTTGAAACAGAAAGTATGAAGTAATTTCATACATTTGTCCTTATATGTTTAATGCTTCAAAATCTATCCTTTAAATATGTAAATATATACATATTGGCTTATGGGGAACATGTTCTCTGTAAATCCATTTTTTCTATATGGACACAGAAACTTTTCACAAACACTAGAAAATATCAAATTACCTCATTGCTTGAGTACTTTTTAGAACCTCTGTATTCAGAGACACTTCAAAGAAAACTGTCTAAGCTGTTCTAATTTCCCTTTTAAGAAGCTCTGTGATAGATAGAAGACCCATAGAGAAGTCTGTATAAACATACATTTAAGTCAACTCACCTAATCTCTCTGTTATCTTTTGGGCATAATAATAATGGTAGCCACAAGTCTGGGAGACAAAAGCAGTGGTATAGGGTAGCAAGAACAATGAGGCTGTCAGTCATATCAATCCTACCTAGATGCTGCCCCTATTCACATAAAGTTTGCTTCTGACCATTCTACCTTCTTTGGTTAACACACAACCTGTAATACAGAGAGTAATATTTCTTTGTATTTGTATTTATATTTCTTTGTAAACAAACTTGTCCCATTCTCATGTGAGTCAGTAATAATTCAAAAAGATATATAACACTTTCTATAAACTAACAAAAAATAAAAAAATATATATATTTCAATTAAAAATAAATTGAGAAATATTTTATTAGAATTTTTTTTGTTTTTCTGAAACTGTTTCTAATGGTATCAAAAGGAATTATGCAGACATACATGTTAATTATATATCTAATATATGTATGCATACACATACACATGTGCTAATATTAGATTACACTCCCTGTTATATATTTGGTATAATATCTCACTTTGAGGAAATATCTTTTTTCTTTTCTTGGAAAGTTCAATTTATGTGACCGTTCTGTTACTTATTCCTTTTTTCTCTGTTAAATTAAAAACTTTATGGGCCTCTGTCTTTTCTTTGAACTAAGAAAGAGTCAATAAGATAGTTCCCCCATCTATGGCAGAGAGACAAATCTCCATTTTTCTCACTTCTGGAAGCAGGGATCTCTGTGGCTGCTAGATTTGTGTCACTGATCTTTGATACACAGAGAGTTCTTTCACTGCTTTTCAGACATCTCATAAAGTCAATGATTTTTACTTAATGTGAATTCGCCCAGGGACGTGAGGAAGGGAGGGAGGCAGAAGAGGTACCAGTGCCTGTAGAGGGAACACAGGGCTTGGAAGGGGGGAGGAAGTGAGGGAAGCAGATACATGAGGACACAGACAGGAGAGAAGGGGTGACTGCTCCAGGGACAGACAAGTGATACCCACCATTTAGGGATGGAAGGGAGACAGGCACGCCTGACTTGCCAAGTGGATGGATGGAGCAGGGTAAAGGTCTCTCTGGGTCCCAGAGGTCTAAAGCCAGGCTCTGATCAAGTTGAGCAGAGTTGAAGTTTTGTGTTTTGTTTTATTTTTTGGTGTGGGGTGGAAGGTCATGGGACTAGAGAGAGAAAATAATACTGTACAATGAAAATTAACATAGGTGTTTTTTTTTTTCTAAATGTAGATTTCAGAATTCTTTATGTAAATTTGAATTTGCATAATGCAGACAAATTTACATCAAGTAAGAACTGTCTGTATTTATGTCAAGCCATAGCCTGAACATCTAATTTCCCTGATTAAGATTTAAATACACAAACACAAACAAAATATATGTATATGCCGCATATACATCTACCCAGGACTTCCCTATACCAATGAAACAATAGCTATTTTTAATTGTCTCCAAGACTATCAATTCCATTTCAGATGCTTCTTAGCTGTTACCCTAGCCAAGTCATTTAAACTCTTTGGGCCTCAGTTTCATTATATATAAACTTGAGTTTTTGACTTAATGACTTCTAAGATCTAATCCATCTCTAAGTATATGATGCTATGATAACTCTGATCTCAAGTCCTCATCATATAATTCCTTTTCTGTCATTACTTTCAACATTGTGACATGGATAATGGATTAGATGTTTAGTGAGACATTTGTTTTTGTCATACTAATAATTATTGTTATCATTGTTATTGTTATAGAAAATAATTCTTATTTTCTTGTTAGATATAGTTCAGATGTAAATGACTTTGTGACATCTTATGTTATCCTTAGAATGTAAACAAATAAATAGAAATTGAGGCATCATTGAATTTATGTGTCTGGCTATTACTCTTTCCTGGCACACATTAGTTACACAGTGAGTACTAATTTATTGATTGATTCTTATTATCCCTTCTATCTTACGCTATTATTAATATTATTATAATTAAATTCAATAGGGATATACAGGAAATACTCCTGATTAATGAGGTAATGGGAAATTTCATGCACTATATTAAATAACTTCAAGTATTCCACAAAATCAAAGATCCTAAGAGAAATAAACCTTAGAAGTCATTGAGTCCAGCCCATACCTGAGCAGAAACCATAATTTCTTCTATGATATATTCAAAAAGAGGCATGTAGCCTTTGCTTTAAAATTTCCAACATAGGGTAAATGTAACTTTCTCTAGCAAAGCTCATTTAATTTTCCAATAGCTCTAATTGTTAGAAAGTTTTCAATCTAGTGATCCAAAATGTACCTCTCTACAAAATTCCCCCATTGCTCCTAATATTGCTTTTGTTACAAGCAAAAATTCTAATCCTGCTTCCACAATATCTTTTAAAATACTCAGAAAGATAACACCCACCCTTCATCACCCCATACCATGTGCACACACCACACCCACACATACAAACACCACCACCACCACCGCCATTTCCACCTCTACCCATTTACTCTTTCTTTCCAGGATAAACATACTGAAATTAATGATTTTACAACATATCTAATATTCCTCAAACCACCTTGGTTTCACACTTCCTGAGAAATTCTTTTATTTTTTATTTATTTTAATCACTAATGTGCTTTTATACCAAATTATGAAGAACTGTTACACCACAATTAATGCTCTTTGTTTTTCATTCTGCTTTTACAGCAGAACCAGAAAAAATAAGGTGAAACAATCTTTTAAGACAAGAAATTTGAAAGGTCAGAAGGAAATATCCATCTCACTTGAGTAAAAGGAGAGCAAAGTCAACAAAAAAAAGCATGTCTCAGCAAGTCAGAAGCTTCCCTGCTTCATCAAACCTACAGAAGATCTTGAAACTCAGTGCAGCATGACCAGGCAAATGCCATCCACAGGACTCTCCACATGCCTCGACATAGCCAGGAAAATGGATAGAATAAAGTTATGGGACCTCCCACGTGCTGCAGAACAGCACCAGGCAATCTGCCAGACCCCTGCAGCTTCCAGCAGCACCAACCATCCCCACCTCACCTTCTCAGTACAGTACAAGGAAGGAGGATCTTCTATGGGCCTCAGAGAAACACAAGTGTAATGCCAGGCAAACAGCCAGCACATGAAATCCCCAGCACAAGAAGCTTGGGACAGTACCCCTTCCACCCCAGGAGTAGAGTCTAAATTTAAAAGTAATGGGAAAGGCTTGAAATGATGAGCAAAAAACACCAATAAAAAAGAATGTGAACATAGAAAGTTATTATGGTGACAGGAAAGATCAAGATATAAACTCAGAAGAGGACAACAATATCAAAACACATGTAAGCAACCCCCCAAAAAACACAAGAATTGGTCTCAAGCCCAGAAAGAATGTGTTTAGAAAGCAAATAAGAGATGTTAGAAGAAGAATTGTGGAAAGAAATAATAGTGATGAAAGAAGATCATTAAATGAGAACAGCGTAGAAAAAGAAAATAATTCTTAAAAGTAGAATTGGCCAAATGGAAAAAAGGTACAAAAACCCATTGAAGAAAACAACTCCTTAAAAATAGAATTGGTCAAATGAGAAAGGAGGTACAAAAGCTCACAGAAGAAAATGATTTTTTTAAAAATTAGAATTGGGTGAGTGGAAGCTGATGACCCTATGAGACATCAAGAAGCAATCAAAAAAAATTAAAAGAATGAAAAAAATGTAAAATAACCTTTTGGAAAGACAACTGACCTAGAAAACAGATCCAGGAGAGATAATTTAAGAATCACTGGACTACCTGAAGGACCTGGGCAGCATACTTCAAGAAATTACCAAAGAAAACTATCCTGATATCCTAGAACCTGAGAGTGAAATAGACAGTAAAAGAATCCACCTATCACCCCCATAAAGAGATCCCACAATGAAAAGTCCAAATAAAATTACAGCCAACTTTCAGGACTCCTGGGGCAAAGAAATAATGCTGCAAGTGGTTAGAAAGAAATAATTCAAATATTGGGGTGCCACAATCATGATTACATTGGATTTAGTAGCTGCAGCATTAAAGGATCAGAGATCATGGAACATAGTATTCCAGAAGGTAAAGGAGTAGGGACTACAACCAAGTATAACCTACCCAGTGAAAATGAGCAAAATCCTTCAAGGGAAAAAAGTCATTCGATGAAACAGAAGGTTTTCAAGTTTTTTGTAAGGTGAAGATCAGAGCAGAACAAAAAAAATTGATTTCCAATATCAAGACTCGAGAGAACCACAAAAAGGTTAAAAAAAAAGAAAGAGAAAACATAAGTACCTCAATAGGACTAAACTGTTTACCTTCCTACATGAGAAGATGATAACTGTAATACTTAAGGACTGTATCACTGGTAATGAAGTTAGGACTATACATAGAGGGTATACGTATAAGGTGAGTTTGAGGGAATGATATAAAATTAATTAAGGGATAGGAAAGAGGATTACAATGGGAACAGAAGAAAAGGAGTGGTATAACAAGGTAAATTACCTCCATGAAGAGTTGAAAAGGACCTATTATAATGGAGGGGAAGATGGGACACTGGACGGGGGGCATTTCTTGAACCTTACCCTCATCAGAATTGTCTCAAAGAGGGAATAACATATACAATTGGGGAGTATAAAACCGATCTTGCCTCCTTCCTTCCTTCCTTCCTTCCTTCCTTCCTTCCTTCCTTCCTTCCTTCCTTCCTTCCTTCCTTCCTTCCTTCCTTCCTTCTTGACTTCCTGCCTTCCTTCCTTCCTCCTTCTTGTCTTCATGCCTGCCTTCCATCTTGCCTTCTTGCCTTCCTCCCTTCCTGACTTCTTTCTTGTCTATGGCTTTACTTCCTTAATTTTTTTCCCCATAGTAATACCCCTCATATTCTGCTAAAAATAATTGTATGATCAGTTGAGTGCTTGAAACACGGCATATATTGCCTAAAATAAAAACAGGATAAAAAACTTGATAAAATTCACAGCATATCTACAAAAATCAAATCATCTGCTTGCCATAGCAACTAAAGTGACTATCTCTAATGAATGAGCATCAAGAGTCTGGATGTCATAACTTATTATTAAAGCCCAGTAAGCAACATCAAAGAGTATTAGAAATGTCAAAATCCATGTTTTATATATAATGTTTCTATCATGGAGAATGACATTGTGTCACAACTTGTATTTTATCCAGTATCTACAGCTGTGAAAAGCACTTACAAAAGCAAATGCATAATAAATAATAAGCTGATATCTTTGGGAATTATCCAGGATAGTTTAAGAAGAATATATGTGATGCCAAGAGAGATTGCTTTGTCTGAAATGTTGGTCTGGTATTATCATGACAAGCCTTTCAGCTTATCTTATCTTTGGGCTCTCCTATTGCCCTCCATTTACTAACACTTTAAACCTAGAGTGATTCCACAGTATTCTCAAGAGAATAATTTGAGTCCATGTTTGCCATAATTATATGCACATTTTAGAAAGAAATTAAATAGCTCATAGAGTTTTCAATTCACCTCCTTATAGGAAATATAGAAAGAAATTTTTCAGCTATTCTCTTAAATGATAAAGTACTTTAGATGATACTAGATTTTTGAAGCTTATGTAAAAAAAGCACAAAGTCTGACAAATCCCTTCAAACTTACAAGCCTTTTATTGCATGCTTACTAATATGTATATGATTTTTGGACTAGAGGTGCACGTAAGTTCTGAGAGATTCAGAATCAACCTCAGAGTGATGACTTTGTTTAGCCAAAACCTAAGAACATTTACTAAGGAATAGAGTTTGTAATCTGAGATAGTAGATGAAATGTGTTTGGACCAAATAAATCAGTGATTTCTGAAGTATTGAAAACATCTTCAAGAATAAATTAGTGTGCTTATCCTCTAGGTTCAGGTCTCCTGTCTTCTAATTGACCCATTCTTGTAGTTGTTATTTAATTCCAGCTGAGAATCATGGAATCATGGGATTTAATTTAATTTAGAGCTACAAAGTACATTAGAATGCTTCTTGTTCAACTACCACATATGTGTGTGTGTGTGTATACTAATGACAATTTGTGAATTAATTGATATATACAGTTCCCAGTTCCTTTAATAACATTCTCTTCAACTTAGAGAGTTACCTGTGAGGCAGAGCATAGTGGAGAGATCACCATATGTGAATTAAGAATATTGGTTCATATCCCACCACAGACAGTTATTACCTGTGTGACATTAATCCATTAATGTGAATGCTGTGTCCTTCAATTTTTTTTTAACATGAAAAATAAGGGGGTTGGATTTGGTGGCTTCTAATATCCCTTCCAGCTATAAATCTATGATCCTTTGAATAAAACTGTAACTTCATCTCCTTTGATCCCTTGCTTACATTATTGAACTCCTTATCTAAGTAACAATAACATCTCAGAATTCCTGAGGCTCTCTTCTAGTCAGTTCAAGAACAAATGCCCAGTCTGTGTTATTTCCAACAAGTGGTAACCCAGCTTGCTATTGAATATGTCTAGTGAGGGAGGCAAAAACTACTACATTCAGAAGTAATACACTCTCTTTGAGCAGAGCTTTATTTTTTATGAGGATTTCTGTACAAAAAGACTAAATCAGCCTCTCTGCATTATTAAGGACTTGGAAATCACTTATATAAATAATTTGATATTCTCTGTTTTTGACATAGATTTTTCCTCATATGGACCATGTACTTGGGATTCATTCACCACAAATAAATGTTCGAATATTATTTTTTT
>JAQQSZ010017413.1:0-10809 GCA_028646595.1 Phalanger gymnotis | reverse complement strand
ACTTAACCCTTGAGTTTTTCAGCGGGGTGTGACTAAAGAGTTCTATGTTCCATGCTTGGGTGGATGTGCTGCCTCACCAGCGCTCCTCCATCACCAAAAACCCCCTACCCGGACTGGGCTTAAATCTTCAGCAGGCTCTTCACTCCTGCTCTGATCAGCCACTTAATTCCTCCCACCAGGTGGGCCTGGGGCCAGAAGTAACTGCAGCAGAATTTCTAAAGCTGCCCCGCCTCTGTTGCCTCAGGGGTGGTAGTCGAACTGTAAACTCCTTCTTGTCCCGCAGCTTTTCCCACTAACCTTCTGTGTTGTCTTTGCTGTTTGTGGGTTGTGAGGTCTGGTACATGCCACAGCTCATTAATTCAGCATGCTAGGGCACTCTCCCCTCCACTCCTGGTCTCGTTGGTCTGCAGTCTGCCGCCGCGCGCGCTGGGTTCTGCTTGGCTCAGCTCTGCTCCCCTCAGCTGGGGGCTGGGAGTTCCGTTCGGAACAGACCTTACCCCGAGACCATCCAGGCTCTCCTGGGCTGAAGCCCTGCTTCCCTCTGCCACTTTGTGGGTTCTGCAGTTCTAGAATTGGTTCAGAGCCATTTTTTTTATAGGTTTTTGGAGGGACTTGGTGGGGAGCTCACACCAGTTACTGCTTTCCCGTCGCCATCTTGGCGCTGCCCCCCGCTGTATTTCTCTTAATCATGTTTTTATCATTGTATCAGTTATTTTATACCAACACTCACAGTCTATGTATATCCCTTTCAATTGTCATAATGACTACTAATTCTCAAGATTGTCATATATATACATAATATATATATATATGAAACAATATAATTCAATATGCAAATGTAAAAACAAGGGTTTTTTTTTTCCCATTTACCTTTTCATGTCTCTCTTGAATTTGAATGCTTTTATTTCATTGAATTTCCATCTTTTTGCCTGGAAAATTATGCTCAATTTTACTGAGTAATTATTCTTTGATTGTAGTCCAATCTCCTTTGCCTTTCGGGATATCATGGACCAATTTCTCCTGTCATTTAATTCAAAGTATGTTCTACATATACCTTCACATTGAACTTATTTACATAAAAATCCAGTTGCAAAAAAGAATTATAACCAATGAAATGAATCCTGAAGAAGAAATCAAAGCAAAAAAAAAAAAGGAAAAAAATGAGAGCAAATCGTTTGCCTCAATCCACATTCAGATTCAATAATTTCTTCTCCGGATGCGGAAAACTTGAGTCTTTTGGAGATAACTTTGAACCTTGCATTGATGACAGGGGCCAAGTCTATCAAAGATAGCCTTCACAGATACCTTGTGTCTGTAATTGTGCGTAATGATCTCTTGGTTCTGCTCCCCTCACTCAACTTCAGTTCATATAAGTCTTTCTGGATTGTAACAAAGTCCATCTGCTGCTCATTTCTTACAGAACAATAGTATTGCCTTACATTCATATACCACACTTTGCTTAGCCACTCTCCAATTGATCTGTATCCTGTTGATATCCAATTCTTTGCCACCGCAAAAAAAGAGCTGCTATTAATATTTTTGTATATACCAGTCAATTTCCCATTTGTGTTATCTCTTTAGGATATAGTCCTAGAAGTGATATTGCAGGGTCAAAGGGAATACACATTTTTATAGCCCTTTGGGCATAGTTCTAAATTGCTCTCCAGAATGGCTGGATCAGTTCACAACTCCACCAATAATGGAACAATGTTCCAATTTTCCCACATCTTCTCCAGCAAATATCATTTTCCTGTTTTGTGATTTTAGCCAATCTTATGGGGGAGATGTGCTACCTAAGAGTTGTTTTGATTTGTGTTTCTCTAATCAGTAGTGATTGAGATAATTTTTAATATGACTACAGATATCATTAATTTCTTCCTCTAAAAATTGTCTGACCATATCCTTTGACTAATTCTCAATGGGGGAATTATTTGTATTCCTGTAGATTTGGTTCAATTCCTTCTATATCTTAGATATAAGGTCTATGGCAGATACACTGGCTGTAAACATTTTTCCCAATTTTCTGTCTTTCTCCTTATATTTGTTGCATTGGCTTTGGTTGTACAAAAAACTTTTCATTTAATCATATTCAAAATTATCCATTTTGCATTTTGTAATGCCCTTTATATCCTGTTGAGTGATGAATTCCATTTCACATAAATCTGACAGGGAAACTATTCCTTGCTCTCCCAAATTGATTATAATATCAACATTTGTTCCTAAATCATGAGCCCATTTTGATTTTATTTTGGTATACAGTGTAAGATATTTGTCTATGCCCATTTTCAGTCATACCATTTTCAAATTTCCCCAGCAGTTTTTTTGTGAAATAGTGAATTCTTAGCCCAGAAGCTAGATTCTTTGGGTTTATCAAAGAGTAGATTGCTATAGTTGTTGACTACTGTGGCTTGTGTACCTATCCTATTCCACTGATCCACGACTCTCGTTTTTAGCCAGTAGCAGGTAGTTTTAATGACTGCTGCTTTATAGTACAGTTTAATATCTGGTACAGCTAGGCCACCTTCCCTAGCATTTCTTTACATTAATACTCTAGATATTCTACAGCTCTTGTTCTTCCAGATGAATTTTGTTATTGTTTTATCCAGCTCTGTAAAATAATTTTTGGTAGTTTCATTGGTATGAGACTGAATGAGTGAGTTACTTTTGGTAAAATTGTCATTTTTATTACATTAGCTCAACCTAAACATCTGACTTCATTTGGGTGAAAAGTGTTTTGTAATTGTGTTCATCCTGGTTACAGTGGCTACAGTAATTTTAAATAGAATTTCTCTTTCTATCTCTTTCTGTTGGGATTTCTTATTAATAGATTGGAATGCCAAGGATTTATGAGGGTTTATTTTATACCTTGCAACTTCGTTAAAGTTATTTATTATTTCAAGTCGCTTTTTACTTGATTCTTCTAAGATTCTCTAACTAAATCATCATACCATCAGCAAAAAGTGATACTTTCATTTCTTCTTTGCCTGTTCTAATTCCTTCAATTTTTTTTTCTTTTCTTATTGCTACAGCTAACTTGTTAAGTACCAAATTGAATAATGAGGTGATAATGGACAACCTTTTTCACCCCTGATCATATTTGGAATGCATCTAGTTATCTGCATTTCATAAAATGCTTGCTGATGGTTTTAGGTAGATGCTACTTATAATTTTAAGGAAGATTCCGTTTATTCCTATGCTTTTTATTGCTTTTAATAGGAATGAGGTGGTGTGTCAAAAGCTTTTTCTGCATCTCTTGAGATAATCATATGGTTTCTTCTAGTTTTGTTGTTGATATGAACAATTATGCTGATAGTTTTCCTAATATTGAGCCAGCCTTGCTTTCCTGGAATAATACCTATCTGGTCATTGTTTATTATTTTAATGATAAATTGCTGCAATCTTTTTGCTAATATTTTATTTAAAACATTTGCATCAATATTCATTAGCGAAATTGGTCTATAATTTTCTTTCTCTGTTTTGACTCTTCCTCCTTTAGGTATTATTACCATATTTATCTCATAAAAAGAATTTGTTAGGACTCCTTCTTTGCCTATTTTCCCAAATAGTCTATAAGTATGGGAATTAATTATTCTTTAAATGTTTGATAGAATTCATATGTAAAATCACTCTGGCCCTGGAGATTTTTTTTCCTACGGAATTCATTGATGGCTTGCTCAATTTCTTTTTCTGAGATGGGGTCGTTTAAGTATTGCACTTCCTTTTTCTGTTAACCTGGGCAATTTGTATTTTTTGTAAATATTCATCTGTTTCCCTATGGTTGCCAAATTTATGGACATACAGTTGGGCAAAATAATTCCTATTTATTGTTTTGATTTCCTTTTTATTAATTCAAATTGACCTAAGATTTATCAATTTTATTGGTGTTTTCATAAAACTAGCACTTAGTTTTATTTACTAGTTCAATAGTTTTCTTGATTTTAATTTTTTTTTTAATCTCACCTTTGGTTATCAGCATTTCAAATTTTGTGTTTGATTGGGGATTTCCAATTTTTTTTCTGGCTTTTTCCATTGCCTGCCCAAATCATTGATCTGCTTTCTCTCCATTTTATTCATTTAATCATTTAGAGATATAAAACTTCCCCTAAGAAGTGCTTTTGCTGCATCCCTTAAGTTTTGTTATGTTGTCTCATTATTGTCCTTCTCTTGACTGATGTTATTGTTTCTATGATTTGTTCTTTCACCTAATCATTCTTTAGGATTAGATTCTTTAACTTCCAATTAATTTTTAGTTTTTCTTTCTTTGGTCCTTTATTACAAAAAAAAATTATTGCATATTGATCTGAAAAAAGATGCATTTAACATTTCTGCCTTTCTGCACTGGATTGCGAGTCTTTGAGTATGTGCTGTGTCCCACTGATAAAAAGGTAGATTTATTTTTATCTTTATTCATTTTTCTCCAGAGGTCTATCATATCTACCTTTTATAAAACTCTATTCATGTCCTTCTTTCTTGTTTATTTTGAGGCTAAATTTATCAAATTCAGAGAGAGGGAGTTTGAGGTCCCCCACAAGTAACTCCCTTAACTTCTCTAAGAATTTGGATGCTTTACCTCATGGTGCATAGATGTTAAGTAATGATATTACTCCCTTGCCTTTGTTGCCTTTTAGTGTGATATAGTTTCCTTCTTTATCTTTTTCAAATAGATCTATCTTTGCTTTTGCTTTGTCTTAGGTTAGGATTGCTACCACTGCTTTTTTTGTTTCATTTTCGATGAAACATAATATGTTTTACTCCAGCCTTTTACTTTTACCCTGTGTGTATTTCCCTGTTTCAAAAGAGTTTCTTGTAACATATTGTAGAATTATGACTTTTAATCCATTCTGTTGACTGCCTCCTTTTTATGGAGAGTTCATCCCATTCACATTCACAGTTACAATTATTCTCTGTGTCTTTTTTCCAATTCTATTTCCCGCCCCCCCCATGTGTTTTTATTTCTCCCTTCTCCCTTCTCCTGTTCCAAAAAGATTTGCTTTTGACCACCACTTCCCTTCATATTGCCTTTCTTTTCAGTCCGTTGTTACGGTAATTAAGGTGGGGCTTTTTTTTTCTTTTTTACTGTTTTCTCTTTTGGAGCACTCATTTAATCAAGTGCCATTGATGAATCCAGCCTTTGATTTTTCTGATTAAATCAGGAGTGTTTGATGACATGGTCACCTCAAGGGAAAGCCTAATTTCCATGGATTTGAGTCTCATGTTCAGATCCCCTTTGACCCTGAACAGGGTATTTAAACTCAGAGGTTGGTGTCTTGCCTTTGGGTCTCACTCATGGAATAAGTGTTGAGACTCTGGGCAAGACATTGTAACTGCCCGCCAGACTTTGCTAACCAAGACCCATTGATTCTTCTCCGGGAACTATGTATTCTGATTTGTTCTGTTGATATTACCTCTGTAATTTGTTTATGTTTTCTCTGAAGTTCAAGGTGCTGGCTTTTCCCCTTGAACTAAGTGAATAATATTTGTATGTTTCATTAAATTGAGATTGTTAACTGCTTAAAGTTGCTTTCCTTAGAAAACTAGATCAAAAGAAGCTGTGCTTGTAGCCCTTCTGTGTGTTGGTGTTATTGGTCTTAAAAAGCCACAGCAGCTGGTATCCAAATTGTTGTTACATTCCTCCCTGTAACTTGCCCTTTTCCCCTTAATACTTTTTCCCTTCTTTATAACTCCTCACTTTGTATTCCTTATCCCCTCTTACTGCCTGTAGGACAATTTTGATTTCTATAATTATCCTTTCCTTGAACATAATCCAATGAGAGTAAAGCTAAAATATTGCTCTTCTTGATCTCTTCTTCCCCTCTATTATAATATGTTTTCTTGCATATTCACTTAATGTAAATACCTTTTACAAACTCCTCCTTGTCTCTTCTACCAGAACAATCCCTTTACTCCACTTAATCATTTTTTATCATCACATCAGTTAATTTATACTCACCTCCTTTCTCTATATTTATCCCTTTTGATTGTCATAATAATTATACCATTCTCAAGGTTAACATATGCACAACATACGTAAAACAATATAATCTTATGTTAGGATGTAAACATTTTATCCTTATTGAATAACAAGGTCTTTTTCCCCTTTACCTATTTTTGTTTCTCTTGAGTTTTGTATTTGAAGATCAGGTTTTCCATTCAGCTGTAGTCTTTTTATCAGGAAGGTACAAAATTCCCTTGTTTCATTGAACGTCCATCTCCTTGCTTGAAAAATTTTGCTCACTTTTGCTGGGTATTTGATCCTTGGTTATAGTCCAAGATCCCTTGCCTTTTGGAATGTCATATTGAAATTCCTCCTGTCTTTCAATGTAGAAAATTCAAGATCCTGTGTGATCCTGACTGTGGTTCTGCAATATTTTAATTGTCTCTTTCTGGCTGCTTGTAGTATTTCCTCCTTGACCTGATAATTCTGGAATTTGGTTACAATATCCCTTGAAGTTTTCAATTTGGGATCTCCTTCAGGGAGTGATTGGTGGATTCTTCCAATGACTATTTTACTCTCTGGTTCTAAGACCTCGACTCAATTTTCCTTGATGGTTTCTTGGAGTATACTGTCCAGGCTCTTTTTTTTTTTTTCAACATGACTTTCCTGTGAACCAATCATCCTTAGATCATATCTCCTGGATCGGTTTTCCAGGCATTTGTTTTTCCAATCAAATTTGTCCCATTTTCTTCTACTTTTCCATTCATTTAGTTTTGTTTTATAATTTCTTGATTTGTCATAGAGTCATTAGCTTCTATTTGTCCCATTCTAATTTTTAAGTAATTATTTTCTTGAGTGAGCTTTCGGACCTCTTTTTCCATTTGGCAAGTTTTGCTTTTTAAGTCTTTCTTCTCCTCAATATTTTGTGGACCTCTTTTGCTTTTTGGTCTAGTCCATTTTAAGATGTTATTTTCTTGAATATTTTTGGTGTCTCCTTTACCAAGCTGTTGACTTGTTTTTCATGATTTTCTTGCATTATTCTCATTTCTCTTCCCAATTTTTCCTCTACTTCTCTTGCTTGATTTTCAAAATCCTTTTTGAGCTCTTCTACAGCCTGAGAACAATTAATATTTTACTTGGAGGCTTTGGATGTAGGAAATGTGACTTTGTTGTCTTCTTCTGAGAGTATATTTTGATCTTCCTTGTCATCAAAGAACTTTTATATAGTCATTTTTCCCCAGCCTATTACATGACTTTTTAATGCTTTGTTAATTTAAGGCTTTTCATCCAGTTTAGAGGGTGAATTGCCCTAAGCTTCAGCTGTTTTCACAGATACTTCTGTGGACCTGTAAGTTTTCAGTTTTTCCAAGATGGTATGATCTAAGGAGAAGTATTTATTCCTTTCCTGGCCTGTTTTCTGATCTATGAGGGACCAAAAGCACTCTTTTCTGACCTGAAACAGTGAGGAGGGTACCCTCTTCATTGTTGCCACAAGATCTGCTATGCTAGTGTTCCTCCTTGTCTCAGGACTGACAGTAAGGACTGTGATCTAGATCCATGCATGGGTAATGCAACAGAGCCCTGCCTCAGTGTGACAAAGAGACCCCTGAAATCTCCTTCTGACCAGTAGTTTGATCCCCTTACTGTCTGTGGGGTGAGAGCTCCAGAAACAGCAGTTAGTGGTAACCCTGCTAATTTTGTCACTCTGATGGCCTACTCCTGATTTGCTAGGGCTGGGGCTGTGCTGGGGCTGGGGTTGGACTATCCTTTTCTCTCACTGAGATTTGACAGACCTTTCCTATTGACCTTTTAATTTGTCCTTGACACTTGTAGGCTGACAAGTCTGGAAACCACCACTGCTGTTAGTGATTCAGTCCCCTCAGGCTTGCTCCATGTTTTCTGGGGCCTGGTCTTTTCTGGCATAGCTTGTGCTGGACTTTGCTCCTCTCTCAGCCTGGTAAAACATATGTTTTTGGTCAACCTTCCAGGTTGTTTTGGGATGGAAATTTCTTTCACTCTATCTTTTTGTGGGTTCTGCTGCTCTTGAATTTGTTTAGAGTCATTTTAAAAGATGTTTGGAAGGGTATAGAGGAGAGTTAAAGAGGGTCCCTGCTTTTACTCCACCATCTTGGCTATGCATCAGGAAGTGTAATTTAATAGAAAGAAGACTGATTTTGATATCAGAAAGACCAGGTCTAGAATCACTTCCTCCTTTGGCTCTAGTCCAATCTTAAGCAAGTAACTTAATATCTCTTGATAATTAATTTCTTCCTCTAGACAGGAAGGTAATAAGATTTTTGTTTTTATTTTTGTTTTGACATACCTCTCAGCCAGCTTACATGAGAATTAAATGAGATCATGCATGTGCAAAATACTTTGCATCTGTCTTATCATTTTTTTAAACATTTTTATTATTTAATATTTTAGTTTTCAACATTGATTTCCTAAAGATATTGAGTTAAAAGTTTTCTCCCTATTTCTACCCTCCCCACCATGCCAAGATGGCATATATTCTGATTGCCCCATTCCCCAGTCTGCCCTCCTTTCTGTCACCCTCCTTATCCCCTTTCCCCTTACTTTCTTGTAGGGCAAGAGAGATTTCTATACCCCATTGCCTGTACATATTATTTCCCAGTTCCATGTAAAAACTTTTTTGAGCATTTGTTTTTAGAACTTTGAGTTCCAAATTCTCTCCCTTCTTTTCTCCCCACCCACCCTTCTTGCGAAGGCAAGCAATTCAACATAGGCAACACATTTATCATTATGCAAAACACTTCCATAATAGTCATGTTGTGAAAGACTGACTATATTTTCCTCCATCAATCCTGTCTCCATTTATTCAGTTTTCTCCCCTGATCCTGGCCCTCTTGAAAAGTGTTTGCTTTTGACTACCTCCTCACCTGATCTGCTTTCACTTCTATCATCCCCCCTCTCTTATTCCCTTCCCCTTACTTTCATGTGGGGTAAGACATCCAATTGAGTGTTATTCCCTCCTTAAGTCAAATCCGATGAGAGCAAGATTCACTCATTCCTTTTAACCTGTCCCCTCTACCTTTCCAATAGAACTGTTTTTTTCTTGCCATTTTAATGTGAGATGATTTACCCCATTCTATCTCTCCCTTTCTCATTCTCCTAACATATTCCTCTCTCACTCCTTAATTTTATTTTATTTTTTAGATATCATCCTTTCTTATTCAATTGACCATGTGCCCTCCATCTGTATATATGTATATTCCCTTCAACTACCCGAACACTGAGAAAGGTCTCATGAACTACAAATATCATTTTTCCATGTAGGAATGCAAACAAAATGGTTCAGCTTTAGTAAGTTCCTTATGATTTCTCTTTCCTGTTTCTCTTTTCATGTTTCTCTTGATTCTAATATTTGAAAGTCAAATTTTCTATTCAGCTCTGTTCTTTTCATCAAGAATGCTTGAAAGTCTTCTATTTCACTGAGACTCCATATTTTGCCTTGGACTACTGTACTCAGTTTTGCTGTGTATGTGATTCTTGCTTTTAATACTAGCTCCTTTGACCTACAGAATACCATATTCCAAGCCCTTTCATCCTTTAAGGTAGAGGCTGCCAGATCATCTGTTATCCTGATTGTGTTTCTATGATACTTTAATTGTTTCTTTCTGACACCTTGCAATATTTTCTCCTTGACCTGGGAACTATGGCATTTGGTGACCATATTCCTAGGAGTTTTCTTTTGGGCATATTTTTCAAGAGGTGATTGGTGGATACTTCAAATTTCTATTTTACCCTCTGGTTCTAGGATATCGGTCAACTTTATTTGATAACTTCTTGAAAGATAATGTCTAGGCTCTTTTTTGATCATGGCTTTCAGGTAGTCTAATAATTATTAAAATATCTCTCCTGGGTGGAGGGGGAGTGGAGCCAAATGGTAAGCAGAGTCTTACTGGTGGTCTCTCACAAATACTGTCAGATACCTCTAAAAAGTGATTCGGAGCAGATTTGAGAGAGTTAGAAGATGCTAGCAGACTGAGTGGGGCAAATTTCCAAGACAGGAGGCTCAGAAAGGTCAACAGGATGGGTCTGTAGGCTGGGAGACCATTCAGCATGCAGAGCTGCACCAGAGAGCACCAAAGCAGAAGCAGCTGCCAAAACCAGCCAGCAATCCTGCTGTGAGACATCTACTCCTGATGCTTGCAGCCCAAAGGTTTGAAATGTGCCTCCTTGAAATTCCAGGACACATAATGGCCAGGTAAACAGCTCTAATCCCTCTCTCTCTGACGCAGAGAATTCATTAGGAAAAACACTGGCATAGAGAAGACAGATGCGAGGATTCAGTGGACCAGCAGTGAAGGTTCCTGAGTCCCAGAGGGACAGAGCAAGCAGGGGTAAAGCCCAGACTACCTTTGCACAGCCAGCAGAAGTGGCAGACAACAGCACAGAAAACAAACAGCTTTGACCATTACTGAAGAGCAACAGTGCTGGACAGCAGCCCCAGGGGAAAAGGAGACTTCAGGCAGCAAGACCCCTCACCAACACCTCAGGAAACTGAAGACTGTCATACACAAAGCCATGAACTAGACTGACAATCCCCAGAACAAGAAACCTGGGAAGAGATCCTTGAGCCCCAAAAGCAGAAATCCACTGTAAAGCCAGAAAAAAGCTTACCAACAAAAAGAAGGACCATTGAATTTTTTTTACAGAGACAGGGAAGATCAAAATACCAACTCAGAAGAGGATAGCATTGACACTATAACTACATTTGATACCTCAAAATGGAATGTGAACTGGTCTCCATCCCTAAAAGCATTAATGGAAGAGCTAAAAGAGGATTTTTAAAAAACAAATTAGGGAGGTAAATAAAAAAAATGTAAAAAATAGAAAAAAAATCACTGAAA
>JAQQSZ010017412.1:0-10809 GCA_028646595.1 Phalanger gymnotis | reverse complement strand
AGGGACTGCATGAATGCACCTGGTGCCGCTCCTTGGCTCCACGATGAGCACTGTAGATCCCAAACATCTTAAATAGCTCTCTGCTTTCAATGATATAATTGGATGCATTGCTCATCTGTCGTGCCCAAAGTAGAAACAGACAAGAGGCCATCTGTTCCACCACTCTGTGTTCTTCTTCCTCAGCATGAAGTGCCATCTCAGTGGCTTATTGTTACCATGGAAAGGTGCACCCATGGTAACAATAAACTGGGTGGCCCCAGAGCTGGCCACTTAGCTGCCTGGATGTCACTCTGATTCACAGTCAACTCCTACATTAGGGGCAAGGGTTGTTTATGCAGAACTAGGAAAAATGGGAGCCCATGAGAATGCTTTGTGTTCTTGAAGGCCCTTTCTCTAAGATAGTGTAAAACACTTCATTTCAAATGAGAATGATATGTGTGTATATGTGTATGTATCTCTAGATATTAATATATATGTGTGTGTGTTTTGTGTATATATACATATATATATATATATATATATATGTATGCATAAGTGGGAATAAGCCAATTTGCAGGTTGGTATGTCTATCTATAACACCTAGAAGATGATAGGATCTTGGATCATGGGATCATTGGATTTCAAATGGGAGGGAAATTTAGAAGTCAACTAGTCTAACTCCCTCATTTTATAGATGAGGAAACTGAAGTCAAGAGAGAAGTGACTTGCCCAAGAAAGTTCACAGATTCTAAATGCAGTGACTTGTATTGTAATTTCTTTTTCCCCTAAACTGAGTGAATAATGTATGTATTTTTTATCAAAGTTTTTTTTTTTTTTGCTTCACATCATACTGTACTCCAAGGTGAACCTTATTAAACCTTGGAGTAACCAAGGCTAAACAAGCAATTAGGTGGCACAGTGGATATAGTCAGGAAGACTCGTCTTCCTGAGTTGAAATCTGGCCTCAGACATTTATGTATGACCCTGGGCAAGTCACTTAATCTTATTTGCCTCAATTTCTTCATCTATAAAAATGAGCTGGAGGAGGAAAAGAAACCCCTAAATGAAGTTATAAAATATATGAAAAAATATGAAAAAATTTCAAAAAATTTGAAACAACTGGACAACAAACAAAATCAAAGATAAAAGAATTATCAACATACATTGTAAATGTCCAGTATTTTTTTTCTGTTACTTGAGAGAATAATCAAGAAATTCATTGGAAGGGACTGTGAATGTGATGACTACACCTAAGTCAATGGAAAGAACCAGAAAAAATGGAAAAAAAAAGGAAGGAAGGAAAGAAGGGAGGTAGGGACTGTGTAGATACTGATCAAGTTTATACTAAAAGTCAGGTAAGAAAATGAACCTTCTTCCACTGTTTGAGAGGTAGGGAACTACAGGTATGGAATACTACATATGCTGTCAGATTTAGTCAATGCAATTGTTAGTTTTGATGAACTATACTTTTTTTCTTTCTTTTTTATTCTTTGTTACAAGATTTCTCAAAGTGGGGGAGGGGGATTCATTTATTTGGAAGTGAAGATGACATAAAAATGAAAGATGATAGACAGATAGATAGATAGATAATGTAAAGGAACAGCAATGCACCTGTGCCTCAAGAAAATTGCTTACCTAAAATCAGAATTAATAGTCCCAACAATTTTGAACAAATCTAAATTATTCTATCTGGACAAAGTCCCAGTGTGACACATTTTTGTGCATAGGGACAAGAATATACATGAAAGGCTTTCCCTCAAAAAAATGAAACAAAAGCATTTAGACATAAAAATCACAGAATAAAATTATTTTGGCTAAGTATGTGGGGTAGAAAGCAAGGGTGTGTGTGTGGGGGGGTGATATTTCATAAGCTCACTGGTCAAAATTCATCAAGCAAAATATTTTAGGAATAGATGGAAAGTGTATGTCTCAGGATATACATATAGGATGTTTATGAGTAAGCATTTATTTCCAAGGCTAGTATAGCCTTTATTAAGGTCTTATGCAGAAATATTGCAAATAGGCCATTATTGATACAAGTTTGAAGATAAAATGTTCCCTAACATAAAAAATTTATTTGAGCATATAAAGGGATAAAAACTAATTTAAATAATAAGTGATACGAAATGGAGACTCCAAATTCCCTGTGGCAGTGGGGTCAAATTCAAATAGAAAGGGGACCACTAAATCATACAAAAAGATCCCTGCAGGCTTGCATGTTGGGTTAGGAAAGCACATATTAATATTATCTGTTTCATTGCATTTTCATTTACTTTGTCAAATATTTGCCAATTACATTTTAATCTGGTTTGGGCAGCACCACTGAATGTTGCAGGTTGTGTGTTTGACACCTTTGTCCTATAGAATCCTCTTTTCTTTTCCACTATGTTTATGGACTTTCTTTTTTGGTAATTAATTTCAGAACCAAAAAGTATTGAAAATGTAAAAAGTTAGAGAACAATATACTAAATTACATATTTTAAAGATGATTGTTACAATATGTAAGTTCGATTCAAATTTTGTTCTTTATTTTATCTATTTTAACTAATAGTCTATGAATTCAAGCGAGTTCAGAAAGCAAGTACATTTGCCTCCAAATTCACAAACACACCAACTCATATAAATACTGAAATCAGCCATGTGCGGTAGGGAAGAACAGTTAACATGTTTATCCCTTATGCTTAAGTTTGTATCGAACTAAGTTTCTTTTCCTTCTAGTCATTTGCAATACAAGGAATTCTGAATTCTGAGGTCTCCAGCCCTGAAATTTCTTTCTTTGAAATTTCTTTCATCCTTCTACCTCTGCCACTCCTTTACTTCTACTGAATCACTTCAGTGAAATCTTCATTCTCTTTGCTCATCCCTATTCTCCCATTTTATTAGCTTACTCTTTGACTTCATGCTCACAAGCTTTATCCTACCTACTCCATTACCACGTATATATCTCTTCACCTCTGGAGAATAGTGACTATCATCTGTGAATTCCCTCAACTTCCCTCCTCTGTTTTAAGGCACTTTGTATGTTTCCCTATTTCTTTTCTTTCTCATAGGAAAAAATGATTAGTGTCCTCTGATCTAGGATCCCACCTAGATACTCTTTAGTTTCTCAATATCCTTCCTAAAATGTGGCACCTAGAATTGAACACAAGATTCCAGTTGTGGTTTGATCAGAACACAGGAAAGGGACTATCACCTCTCATTTTAGATACCATGACTCTGAATGCCTTCTAAATTGGCATTAATTTTTTTGTGTAGTTAGTAAAGTGCTGGATTTGGAGTCAGGAAGACAAGTTCAAATCCTGCCTCAGTTAATTCCTTGTTAAATGATATTGGTCAATTCATATGATCTCTTTCAGATTCACAGTTTCTTCATCTGTAAATTGGGAATAACAAAAGCATCTCCCTCTCCCTCCACCCAAGGTTGCTGTGAGGATCAAATGAAATGACATGTGCAAAAAACTTTACAAACCTTAAAGTGCCAGATAAATGCTAGGTATTGTCGTCATCATCATCATCGTCATCATCATCATCATCATCATCACCGTTTACTATGTGATAATCAGATGATCCTGGTGAAGGCTATGCCACCAGAGTAAAAGTTCTCCTTCAAAGGCTTTGAGTATGATTCTAGAAAAAGCCTGTGTCTGCTTCCTGAGCACCAGCCTGGATAAATACAGTGAGGTTCAACAGTAGTGTAATAACAATGCTACTTGCTGCTACTGTGACTCTGTAAGACCACCAGCATTAGCACACAGGAGGGCTACGAGCATAGGTTCTTTGATCTGCTTTTCTAAGGAAAGCAACTTTAAGGGGTTAACAATCTTACTTTAATTAAACATACATATATTATTCACTTAGTTCAGGGGAAAAAGAAATTACAAGCAGAAAATATATAAACAGAGCACATAAAACCCAGAAATTGACAGGCCTCTAGCTGTCTAACCAGGACATTACATACACAGTTAACAGAGAGAGGAACCACCATCTGGGTTTTCGAAGCTGGGGAGCTCCTTAACAACAGCTACCCAGAGTTTCATCTGGTCAAATCACACAACATTCTTCCAGTGAATAAGCAAGCCCCAAGTGAAATGCTGACTTCAGAGTATATATACACTTCTTCAGGGTCAGAGGGTGTCACGACCATGTGACCCAAAATCATTGGACTTAGGCTTTCTTGTGATTTAAGCAGGTCATCAAAAACTCCCAATTCAATCAGACTCTTAGTTAAATCAAAGGCAAGACTCAGTCAAAGGCACTCAATAGCCTTAGTGCTGAGAAGTACTCAAACAAAAGAACAGCAAAAAGTCCTACCCTGCTTGGCATTACAAGTAGTAACAGGTTGGACTTTTGCTGTTGAATCATTTGGCCAAGACAACCCATGAATAGAAAAAAAATTAAATGGCCTCCAGGCCTATGTAGCCCTTGCCTACTTCTGCTATGAAGTGAATCAGAGTGGTAGAAAAGTATTGAAGGTGCTATGCATGATACAATTTTAAAAATATATAAAAACACTAATTTAGCTGTTGGTACTCTAAATGTGAGATCCTTGTCTGGTGATCAAGAGACAGAACACTAAAGGGCCTTACATCTATATCTATGGATATATTTATTTATTTTTATTTATTTTATATTTATTTATATTTATTTTTCTCTATAAATGAAAATGAAAGGCAAAATGAAGTTGCACTAAATGGAAAAATGGTTCAAAGATTTTCCTTAGAGACAAATGAAAGAGTAGAAGAGCAGATTTTACCAGGCAATTAAAGACAACAAGAAACATCAATGTGGCCATTTTGTATGGAAATACTAAAGATGTAGACTATAAAGATTACTATGAAGAGAACTGTAGCTTCTGTATGAACATCCCATAGAGAGAGAAAAAGGTAGAAAAGTTTTATGAAGAACTCAATAAGACTTCCCAAATTAAATAAACATGTTATAATGTTTGATTTTAACATAAAAGTAGAATTAGTCAAGACTGGAAAAATATGTTGAAAAACATGATTCAGGAATAAAAACTAAAAGATGTCAAAGGCACATAGACTATACAGAATGCTTATCCTTATACATTATGAATACTTTAACAAAAAAATTGGCAGAGGTAGACATGATAATCACCAAAAAAATGCAATTGACTATATTTTAATAGACTGATTTGGGTATCATTTCCTAACCAACTCTGTATAGAATCAGACCACTGACTTGTCAAAGCAAAAGTCAAAATCAGAAAAATGGAAATGAGAAGACAGAGTGTACAAATGAAGCAACTCCAGTCTAATCTATTTAGGCAAGTTATTAATGAGAATGAGAATTAGAAATGAAGAAAAGAACAGACACTGACATAGACTACTGCCATTCCTTACAGAAGTTCAAATGAAATAAATCAGTTGAAATAGCTAGGCGATGCAAAGAGACAAGAAAATATTTCAATCAACGACAAAAAAATATTTTCTTGCTAAGTGAAGAGCTGTATCAGCCTGAAGTGATTTAGCCCCCTACACTTGTCTATTTATCCATTTCATGTATGAGACCCCAGTATGTGAAGTAGTAAACAAAAGCCCTGAGTGAATGTTAACAGATAGATAGATAGATAGATAGATAGATAGATAGATAGATAGACAGACAGACAGACAGCCTGCTAAAGTTTAAAGTATAGAAAATGGATCAGGAGATTTGAGAGTAAAGTCAGCAATATAGGCCTCTAGAAAACTTAATTACATATATATATATATATGCATATATATATGCATATATATGTACTCTTTTTATTAGCTGTTAATTTTGCGTTCTCTGAATCATGAAGCCCCTCATCTAAATACCTATTGAGCTATTGCTACACACAGATAAAAAACCATCTGTATAGAGGAGTGAACTCCTGGGCTCTAGGATGCTAAGAAATGTTTAGATAAAAAAGTGTCAGAGTACAGTCAAAATCATGAGAACAGACCCAATTAATCTGCAAAGTCAGCCTCAGCATGTCAGACTCTACCCCAACCTTTTGTCTTTCTGTTACCCTCTCAAGCAATTACAATGCTCAAAGATCTGAAAGCAAAATAACAATTGGTAGACCCACAAATCATTGCCCTAGAACCCCTGGGAGTCAAGGAAACTAGTGAAACACACCATGGAACCTTTCTTAAAAATAACAAGGATGTTAAAAAGTCTTTTGTGTATATGTGTTGGGGGGGGCGGGGTTGTGCTGTTATATCCCATGAACTGAGAGCCCAAATTTATAGACATAAAATTCAAGACACATTCATCCTGAAAAGGACAAGAAAACCTTCAGTGACAGTGTTTTTGTCCTTTGATACTTTATCAGAAGCTTTGGCTGACTCTAAAAAAAATATATGTATCTTTCAATAAATCTTGCTACCTTCTCAAGCAGCTGCTGGTTTACCTTTAAAGCACTGGCCAGATGATAGGGAAAGTGCCCAAGTGAGCCAGATTACCTACCTTTTTCCTCAAGGCCCCCCAAAATCCCTAAGTCACAGACAATGGCAGCAAAATTTTTGAAGGTAAACTAATTAGTAAAGTCTTGTAGAGAAGGGTGGTGAAAGATTATAAGCAATATCATAAACTGGAAGAAATGATAGAAGAAAAAAGTTTATATAAATCTCAATAAGAGTCATTTCATTAAGCTTAATTTTAAAAAAGCACTGTTTCAGTAGAACAAAACATTTTCTTAAAGGCTTGAATCCAACAAACATTAAGCATTCAAAAATTGCATGTGTTGAAATTATCTAATGTTTCACGAAAAATTAACAGTAGAATTTTCTTCCATGAACTCTGATTATTAATGTCAAGTAATACCAAAATGAGGATATATATTTGCCAAAGGTGTTATCAGTAAGGTTGTCCAGAATAGAGTACAAACTAAATAATGACTACTCTATACAGTCTTCTTTATGCCTCAGTTTGTGTATAACATTCTATCCTAGTACATTTTGAAGTCTCTTAAATGTCATACATAATCACTGAAAAGAGTATGGACTAAACTATTTATATAGAAATAATGAAATGGGTGAAAAATGCTGTTTTTCCAGACTATGATATATAGGTGAGTGAACAACCCTTAGAGCTATTATATGTGCATACGATATATGCATGTACATATGTGTGTGTGTGTGTGTATTGTACACCACCTGTGTATGCATTAATAATTACAAACATGGAGCCATTAAAAGAATCATACAATTTCATAGATACAATCTAATTTCTCTTCCTCCTTTTCAATTGTGGGTTCATTTCATTGTCTGAACGCAGTTACTATTGCACATATACTTATATCTATCTATCTGTATATATGTATGTATCTATATAGACATATAAATATACTTTTAAACCAAAATTCTTATAGTTATGCTCTTTGGCTACAAATTAAATTCTTTAAGTTCCCAAACCTTTAAATTTCTTTTGGCTCAAAGGGCAACGGAGAGATGTATGGAGCATGCACAAAAGCTATAACATATTACCAAAAAAGAATTGTACTCAATTCTTCAGACAGAAAGAAGTATAATAAAATTGTTGATTGACTATAAAGGAGGTAGATTAATCATGTTTCAAGTTCAGGGAAGATAAATAGGACAAATAGATAACCCTAGTACTCTACCGATGCCCAAATGATATCAAGATACTTAGAGAAAGACTTCCAGCACATTGAGCAGACCCTCTGTGGAGGATTTATGGGAATAAATGATAAGAGTCGTACAAGATGAGAAGGATGGTGTAGTAGCAATTTAGATTTGAAGATCTTTCCCACCAATCAATAGGGCATGTGACTTGCTTACATCACAGGGAGCCTAAGACCATGTGGTGAGAGGAGCTTCCTGACAGGAAAAGGAAGTTATGTCACAGGGAATGCTGAGAGAGAGAGAGAGAGAGAGAGAGAGAGAGAGAGAGAGAGAGAGAGAGAGAGAGAGACAGACAGACAACAGTTATGACTACTAATGGCTGTTAATGGCCACCCTTGTGATGGTTAGAACTGAATGGGCTGACTTAGCTGTACTGTGAGTTGGTTTTGGGGAAGACCCCAGAAGGGAGTAGGAGAGGTTTTGGGATGGTGAGGATCCAGGTTGTTATATTATGTATTGAATGTTTTGGGGTCTTTGCTGTTATGATAAAGTAGACTGATTGGATAAATGGCTTGTGGGATATGGTTCTCTGGTGTCTGAATAAATGGTTTACTTCTGCCTTCTGTGTGGTGAGTCTTGTAAACTTTGTGATACAGAACTACATAAGCATTTTGACAATTATCATCTACATTGTTATTATTGTCTTACTGTTTCAGATGGCTTCGCATCTCTACTGCCCTCATCAAGACCACTGATGTATGGAAACATCACCATCCTTATCTCATACTGAGTTTGTAGGCCATTAAAATGTACAAATGTTTTTATACGAAATGTTGTGTTGGTACGTATCTTCTATCTTTATGTATTTATAAAGTTGTTTTTTTGAATGAGTGTAGAAATTTGTCCAAATATAGGATACGATGATGCTATTTTCCCTAGCCTTTCTCTAATAAAAAGGCTATTCATGCATCCTATTTTCCCCGCGCACTCAAGTCCAGGAGTCAGAAACCCTCGGGCCTCATGTCTGAAGCTGAGGCCGCTCTAACAGTAATGCCAGATGTTGCCTATCACTCAGCTAGCAACACTGATGTCATTGGTTTGGCTTTCATGCTGCACTCCTCGTTTTACTACTTTTCTAATTCCGCAACCATCCAGACATGATCTCTATTTGTGTGTATGCTTTGCTCCCATGCAGGCATACTATATGTACGTAAACATATGAAGCCACCACTTCTACTATATTATTACCTCAATCCAATTTGTGTACTTTCTAGTAAAGCAAGTAAAAGAAGTTGAAAAGGGTGAAAGGGATGGGTATTATCCACTCTAAAGCCAAACTCATAAGGAATAATACAGAGAGATGACGTCTTCCAGCAGAGACACTTCTCCTAAGGTTACAGCATGAGACCAATGTTCAAAGAGAAGGCAAAGGACACTGGGGTCCTTTGTGGTGTGAGTTGTCTTGGCCACAAGTGTTTCCTAAGTGTGTGTCTCTCTATTAATGTACTTTAAATGTGGGCCCACTCTTCCCACTGACATCATGATTAGTTGTGAGAAAGTGTACTGAGGTTATGTGTAGAATTTTTTTCACTATAGTCTTGACAAGGCTATCTCAGTAAAACTTCCTGACTATTAAAGGTATCTAAAAGTGGAATAGGGTGGATTGAGAAAGGATGAGTTTCTCTTCCTTAGGAGTGTTCAAGAACTTTTCAGATATAGCCTAGTGAGGATTCTTTTTTATGTACAGGTAGGACTAGAAGACCACTGAGTTCCCTTCCAATTCTTGAATTTTGTTATTCTATAAAATTCTGCTTTTATTTTATTTTGATCTAATTGTGTTAATGACAAAGTTGAATACACCAATGGGGACCCCATGAGTTATAGTTTTAGGAGAAGCAACCCACACAATAGCTTGAACCTGGATTAGATACCCCCCTGAGTATCCAACTTGTAAGTACAAAATAAGAAAGGTAGTACAGAAGGGGTGGTACAAGTATGTGTTTGATTTCCCTTGGTATTCAGTCCTTCAGTTATATCCAACTCTCCATGACCCTAATGACCATGCTGTACATGAAGTTTTCTTGCCAAAGATTGTGGAGTAATTTGCCATTTCCTGCTTCAGTGGATTAAGGCAAACAGATGTCAAGTGATTTGCCCAGGGTCACATAACTAGTAAGTGTCTAAAGCTGGATTTCAATTCAGGGCTTTCTGACTTCGGGCCCAATGCTCTATCCACTGAATCACCCAGCTGCCTGATTTTCTCTATTAGATTACAAATTTCCTAAGGACAAGGACCCTTTTTTATTTATGTTTCAGTCCCAACTTGACATGTTCAGTACGGTGTTCTAAAAATGGAATGTGTTTAGTCAATGTTTGTTGAATTTAATTAAGATATGGTGCCAGATTTCAAGGTACTTGCAATCTCAATGGGAAAATAAGATTTAACCTCATGAAATTGTAGTACATGATAAAAAAGACAATGGTGTTAAATGTTTTGTAGTACTCATCCTTATAACATTCTACACACTTGATTTTAGCCCACAGCAAGGATATGTCAAAAATTTGTGCTTTTGTTCGTATGGGAACTCCACGTGTGGGAACTCTTTCTCTCTGTAGATTATAAGCATCTATGACATGTAGCAGACTTTAGATCATGGACTTAGAGTAGTAAGGAAATTTGGACTTCATCTTCTAGTCCTTTCATTTTACAGACAATGAAACAGATGCCCAGGACAACTGAATGCCTTGACCAATGTCACTGTTTCAGAGCCAGGATTCAATTCCAAACCCTCTCATTATAAATCTAACACTCCCCCAACAAATTAGTTTTAAAGAGCTAAGACTTTGAGTTTAGGCATCTTGCCCACTGTCATATAGCTAGTTTCTGAGGCAAGATTTAAACTGAGTTCTTTGCAACTCCAAGTTAAGCATTCTGTTCACTACATCAGAGGTTTTTAATTTTTTTTCTCTATCATGGATGCCTTTGGCTGTTTAATGAAGTCCGTAGACCCTTTCACAGGATGTTTTTTTTAATATACTCTCCTTTATTTTGGTCATTTTTCTATATTTTTTCTAATTTGATTTTTTACTTATCATATTTTTTCATGTTATGAAAGTAGTCACAGATGCAAAGGAAAAAACACAAAAGATACAGAAAGTGAAAATAGTATGCTTTGATCTGCATTCAGACTCCATCAGTTCTTTCTCTGGAAGTGGATAGTATTTTTAATCATGAGATGTTTGGAATTGTCTTGGATCG
>JAQQSZ010017411.1:0-10809 GCA_028646595.1 Phalanger gymnotis | reverse complement strand
TTTTTTTATCTGTGTTTGGTGGGTCCAGGGGGAGAGCCCTAGGCAAGTCTCTGCTTTCCAGCCATCATCTTGGATCTGCCCCCCTCCCCTGCCATAATACCCTTACTAAATACTTCACAGTGTTCTTAGAAGGCTTCAATGTGACAATATATATAGAATGTTTGGCAAACTACAAAGTAGTATATAAATGTTAGCTATTACTATTTTCCCCTGATTTTGTTCCCAAATTGGGATTCCTCTTAGTTTTTAATTTGCTCACTGGTTTTAGCATGGTTAACATCTATAGGTTTGTTGTAAAATTGTTTTCTTTCTAAATCTCTCTGAGCAGTTTAAGATTGAAATGGGTAATGGTCAAAATAACAAAGTTGAATTCCATTATACCACTGGTGCTGCTGGATAGTACTGTTGTCCCCATTATGTAGGCTCCTCAAACAGATAACAGCATTTTGTTTGATTTTTTTTGTTTTGTTTATATAATTCCATGGCAAATCTTATGTTTTGTGGTATAACCAAAAATGCATAACCATGAATGCTTAAAAAAAGGATTCCACTGTCCCTTTAATCATTTATGGCATTTTATAACTCAAATTGTCACAAAGTAAATATTTTTGCAAAGAATCTATTTAGGGCTCATTGCAAAAGGAATCCTTTATGTAGCAATCTGAAAGCACTCAAATAAAACATTTGCAATTTTTATGAATTGTTTAGGCCATGACCTAGAAAGAAGATACATTTTCTCCTCAGCCCTCTATGAAATATCCACATTAATAATGAAGTTTATAAAGCATTTTATTAAATGCATTAAAAACTTGCATCAGCAAAATATATAAAATGTGTTTATAAATCAGATAAAATGCTAGCCCCTGGAATACAGTTATGCTATAGGCCCATTATTAATAGGAAAGAGAACTGAGTAGCTGTATAAATTAATCACCACAATCTTACTGCTGGGGCTAAGGTTTATAACTGCACTAATAAGATTGGTCGAAAAATGACTTTCGTCAGATTGCTAGAGTAAACAATGGCGAAATGAATTTCATGATCTCAGCACTGAACTGTGTGCACGTCTTATCCTCACCCCAACACAATAAATAGTCCTTGTTTAGATGACAAGATTAAATGAGTTTGAGGACCAAGATGATGTATTTGTCCAGAGTGCCATTTCTGTACTGTCAAGCAGCCTGGTGAAGCTTGCAACTGAAAATAAAGGGTCCATGAGCAAAAGCTTTTCATGATCTGTATCAAGCTGACTTTAAGATCATTTATAATAGGAATTCTATAAATTTAATGGGAAAGGAACATTTGTATATTTGAGGAAATCCTTGTAATTTCGGTCTAACGAATTGCAGTGATATCCATAGATTTTCCTATAACAGTCCCCAAACCTAGAAATTAATTCATTGCCACAAAAGTCCTTTTAAAGACAGCAGGTACCTGAAACAAGAGAGAGTAATTACTGTACAACCCTGAAGGTTCTCTCTGACTGTGTCAATAGAAACATACTAAATCAAAAGATCGAATTCTTGTTTGGATACTCATTTGCAAAATAACAAACAAAAAAATCATTTCCAGGGGCATGAACTCTTTCACATACTAAAAGCATTACAAATCCTATGACCTAAGAGGTTCAACCTCCCTAAGCTCTTGCCCTGACTCAGGGAGGAGGTCTCTTCCCTAGAGAGAGTTTGTTGTTGCCTTTGCTGTTGTTTTTTAAGACTACTTGTACTTGGGTTGAGATAAACTCATTGTCTATGTGGAACTCAGCCGGCAGGTGGAGCTGAGAAGCCCAATACCAGCAGCTGAGACAGTAAGAAAGCTTGTGGGCTCTTGTAGGTTGCCTATAAATCAGCAGTCTTAAATACAATTCCTGGGATAGCAGACTACTGGCCAAACTACTGTGTTTATTAATATCATGCTAAAACTCTTGGATCTGATTCACAGGAACTGTCTAGTCACAGCTCCTCCATCATCTATTTGTAAAGCTAAGTTTTTTAAAATCCAAGTACAGGAGCACCTAGGTAGCTCAGTGAGTAGAGCACAGGCCCTGGAGTCAGGAGGACCTGAGTTTCAAATCTGGCCTCATACACTTGACACACTTACTGGCTGTGTGACCTTGAGCACGTCACTTAACACCAATTGTCCTGCCTTCCCCCCTCCACAAATAAATAAATAAATAAATAAATAAATAAATAAATAAAATCCAAGTATAAAACTTGCTATTTGTTCATATGAAATTTCATCTTTCTATAGGAGATTCAGTTCAATGCTCTAACCTGTTGAGATCTTTTTAGATGATGACTCTCTCATCAAACATCCATCTTTAACTATACCTCTGAACTTCTGCCATCTACAAATTTGGCTAGCATGAAATAAATTCTTTTGTTTATGTCATTGTTCAAAATTATAAGTAGCATAAGGGGAAGGATAAATCCCTAAAGACACTCTATTAGACAGCTCTCTTCAAGTCCATCATAAGATGATAAAGCTTTCCAGCATGAGTGCAGCATGTACCAGATTTAGAATTTTTCTTACAGGTCATCTGTTCCATACTTGGTTCAAATTTTAGCTTCTGTAGGACTCCCTTTCCTAACTGCTAATGCCTTCCTTCTGAGTTACCTACCATTTGTACTGTGCATACCTTGTAATTACATGTTATATGTACATTGTATCTTCCATTAGAATGTGAGCTTATAGAGAATTGGGCACATACTAAGCACTAAATGAATACTTGATGGTTGATTGATTCATTGAATGTCTTTACTGTGCTGAGAGGAAATTAAGCACCAAAGAAATCAAATACCCTGGCCAAGGTCACAAAGGCAGCAAGCAGCAGATCGGGAATTTTGACCCTTACAACTTCAGTTTAATATTCCTTCTTCAATATCAGATGTGTGAAGCGTTGTGACACTCCTGAGTGCAGCATGTACCAGATTAAAATGTAATAAGGAAATATCTTCCCAAATATATAAAAATAGAATAGAAGCGTATAATGTGAATATATTTTTCTAAGTCAATATGCATTCTGTAGGGATCTTTATATATGGTAGAGTGGCCTCCATTTCTATTTCACTTTGAAACCATTGCCCTACACCACATACTGCCTCTCAGATTGACATTGGCTAATTAATAACTATTCTATGGATCTAGTCATTTAACAAGCTCCAATTCCACCCATGTACAATGTCATCTCATCCTTATCTCTACATGTTGTACATAAAATTAACATCAAACACTGTCAAATTTTTCATTAAAAAGATATTCTTAATAAATTGTGGACCTTTCTTTGGTTCTCTAATGTATTGTAGAATCTATTACACTTGGGCTTTCCATCTATTATCCCTCATTTTTGCCACATGAGTGGCTTTCCAAAAATCTGTTTTTTCAATGATTCATTTTATTTGGCAATGGCATTCAAGTCATTATTAGCAATAACTTAGTAATACTTACACCTTATATGCATATTTAGATTGTAATTTGGGTTACCTGCAATTGAGATTCTTGTGAGGTTATGGTGTTCTATGATTCACAGTCATGTAACATTAGAAGCTTTCATCAGTGATATTAACTGCTTCCTTCAAAGACAGGGCTTTTTGTCTGTTTGTTTGTTTTCAACAGGGGCTATCTTGACATAATGACAGTACTAAACGATTTCCCAAATTGTATTCAATTCAATCTTTTCATCCTATTCAGTTCCAAAATGAATTCCTTATCCAACTAGTATCTCAAGGTTAATGTATATATACCCATAGACTAAAGCAAAGGTCTATTAATGTCTTAATCTGGAAAACATATACTCTTCATCTATTTGGGTTTTTTTCTATGTTGGTTGCTTATCCAATATTTTTGACTGTATATATAATTGAGCTCATGTAGTATTTCCGGAGCTCAGTATTACAATACAAATTGCAAATAGGAGCAATATGGAACCTTATCATCTATAGGTAATCAGTCTTCTGATTTTGTGCAAAACATCCTCCATAACATATGTGAGCACCTTTGATAAAATTATGTTCTTATTTTCATGCCCTTCATGCAAAAGTTAACTTGTTGAATAAAAATGACAGAGTTTGTGCATTTTCCCATTTACTTAGATGCTTTCTTGTAATCAACAAACAACAGAGAATGGTTTCATGAAGGTATTATATTCCATAGAAAGTCATCTTCAAAAGCCTGCCTGCTACTGCCTCATGTTTTTAACAAGATTAGATTTGATACATTCATGGACCACTGCTATAAAGCTTTTATTAAGATGGGAATTTGCAGAAGTTGTTAATATCAGGAGTTGTTAAATTTTTTGTTTAGTTTTTTTATAATAATACTATTTCTGATGTTTTCTGTTCTTTTGGATTCTTCTGAATCCAAATACTCTAAAAATTAATTCAAGTGCCATTAAAATTGTGGTGGTAACTAGAGTGATTCTCTTATGGTGTCAAGTCTAGTCCTTCCTCATTTTATTTCTAAAGAGTTAATTTTTATTTCTTCATGTAGCATATCTGTCACTGAGACATAAAAATCTAAATGTCATAGTTTTATTATCATTGATAATGAGTATATGTTATTATGAAAAGACTGATTCACCTGTTCCATTCTATTTTTACCTGTTTTCCTTTTTCAAGTTTAACCTATAAATACCTCACAGATATTTTGTCTTAGTCGGGCATCAAACCAATTATGACACAGCCTTATTTTTCCCTCTATTTTCATTGTTTTGTGAAGTAATTTTTTTTCATAATCCTCAGTTATCTTCTGATATAATGATTTACAAATGTGCTAATAGTTTAAGCCAAAATTGCCCACAGCTGCTGTTGTTTGGCAAGAACAAGTGCTTCCTGGCTGAGATTGTAGCTGGACTATTTTGCCCCCTTTGTGGAGCTTATTGTATAGCCACTAAATGTAATTAATGAAGAGATATAACCTGGGTCAATGCCTTAGCTTTTCTTTGTTGTTGTTGTTTTGGTTTTTTTTTTTTTTTTAGCAATTTCCCATTTATAAAAATCAATAGCTTATTTTTAAATGTGTCCATTTTTAGGCCATTGCATTTTTTCAGTGTTGTCTTATCAGATCTCTAACTAGTCATTCTAATCTCGGGGGAAAACACAAGAGGGAGAATACCTGGGTAAAAAATGACTCAGGACATAAGGCCAAGTGCTGAAGAGGACCCTAGGTTACCATGTAATGGGTGGAATCAGAGACATTTGAAAACCCCAAGGCTCCTGTTTTGGAGAGCACTGAAAGTGAGAAGGAAGAGCAGGGAAGAACAGGATGGAGTCTACTTGGAATTATGGAAAGTCAAAGGATCCTCTTTGACTAGTGTGGGAAGCAATTTAATTATTTATTAATATTTTCTAACCCAGCTTTATGTGGCTAATATGTCTAACACAAAATGTGAGGTAGGGGTCATGTGGATTGTAGAGACCCTTCAAGGGAGCCAGAGATGACTGCAAGGAATGCTTAAACCTCACTCAGGTCTTGTTTGGTGTTCATAAAGATCCTGGGTTCAGCTAAAATATCTGTATTTGGGTCCACCCACAGCTTGTGTTTTGGCTTTGCCCAAGTTTTATTCAATGCTGATATTTACTTGCTAATGTACATCTCAAGCAAACTACCTATGTGTAGCAGCAGTTAGTGTGCTTGTACTGCTGTTTGAACTCTATAAAATGTGAGACTTTACAGAGAGTGTGGGGGGAGCTACATCTTTTTCGGGCCAAATAGAGTCAAGTAAAACTAGGCAGCAATGTTTAGGTGTTGTCCAAGGGCTTGAGCAGATTAGAATTAGCCAAGCTTCCCTGATCCTAAAATTAGTAATCCTCTTGGAACCATTACCCAAGGGCTTTGGGGGCAACTCTGCAATTGGTTAAACTGGGTTAAAATTTGGCTAGTCCTTTAGTAGTGCTTTCTTGCTTTTTCTTTCTCTTCCTGTATTTCTACCCTCACCTTTCCTGTGATATTTACTCTGACTAGCTGGTAGCTGCTCCTGTATCTTTGTGAACAGGGTGTTATGATTTAGGACATGAAAGCCAGAGAGATCAGTTAATCACTATCACATCTCTGTGCCTTATTTTTTCATCCTATTTAGTTGATTGATCAACCTTAATGAACCAGTCACCCAATATTATAGGTCTCCATTCTTTCACTTATGATAACCCCAGATTAGTGAGGGAAACTGAAATTTTGCAACTGAGGCTTCCTTTTCTGAAGTTCTCTTGCTCGAAAAAATATTAGTTCTACCTTGGACATTTTGAAGGGGAACACATAGCCAGCATTAAAGATTGTTTTAAGAAAAAGTCAGAAAGTGAAGGTGGGGAAAATTAATGGAGTTTCATAACTAAAACAGCTCTTCCAGCCTACAATTCTGATGCTAAAACTCATTGACTTTTGGATTAAATTTTCAATGAGAGACAAGGAGGAAAATACAATCACAGAATATAATCTCTTTGCCTTTGAAGCCATGAGAAGGTTGAGATTATGGAGAGAAAAGACAAATAGGAAAGAAAGGACATCTTTTTTCCTTCATTGAAGAAAATTAAAGTATTATAAACTAATTAAGGATTAAATTTGTGAAAAAAATTTATCTTTACTATAAATTTCTAAATTAAGGTTTAAAGGTTTTTGTAACTATGGAAATATCTTAATGGATTGAAGTGGGGTTGTGAATCATTGGGGCTAAAATTACAGAAAAATAACATATCCATCTGTTACCCTCTCCCCTCCCTAGAGGTAAAAGATTCATTGTTTTAGTGTAAAATAAGAAAGCAATTTCACTGACCAGAGAAGGAAAAAAGAAATAATAAATCGGCACAGTACAAAAAAATCAGTAGAATAGAGATTCAGTGTAGTGTTAGACTAGAATGTAATTGGGAAATAGAAATGAGATGGACTGAAGAAAATTGGTGAAGGTGAATGAAGTGTTGAATCAGAGTATAAAA
Source organism: Phalanger gymnotis (assembly GCA_028646595.1). Taxonomy (NCBI): domain Eukaryota; kingdom Metazoa; phylum Chordata; class Mammalia; order Diprotodontia; family Phalangeridae; genus Phalanger; species Phalanger gymnotis. Next base: position 3,883 of record JAQQSZ010017411.1, on the reverse strand, counting down.
ATAAAGATGATTTTTTTTTTGAAGTTTGTAGGGCTTTAATCAAAGTCCACTGAAAGGGGAGAAAAACAAGAGAGGAGATTTAAGCAGGTAGACATAAGAGGAAAACGGATGAAACATTAAAGAAAGGTGAAGTCCCTTTCTACTGACAGCTTGAATACAAAGTTTGAAAGTAAAGGGTTAGGAGTTGGAATCAGAGATTTGAGGAGGTTTTTCATCACATTACGATTAAAAAGGATATGTGAGACATTTTGGAGAAATGCCAGGTAACAATTTCAAATAGATGACATTCTACCAAGTTATCACATTTACCAAATAGAAACTACAAAAATAAATTTACAGCATGGAATTATTTGAATATAGCTACTAAAATTTTGTACAGCTAGGGGGCACAGTGAACAGAATGATGGGTCTGGAGTGGGGGAAGACTCATCTTCCTGAGTTCAAATCTGGCCTCAGGTATTTACAAGCTATCTGACCCTGGGCAAGGCACTTTATTGCTCTTTTTTTCTGAAGAATTTTCTTACTCTTCTACCTTTTTTTATTTAATTAAGATTTTGATTTATAGTTTAATACACTCAGTTCCACATGATTTTGAGCTCCAGATTTTCTTCACCCCCACCCCACCCTCCTTCCCCGAGATGGCATGGAGTCCAACACATCTTCTACATATAACTTCGCATTAAACTTATTTACACAATAGTCAAGTTGTAAACAAAAATTATGAGTAATGGAATGAATCATGAGAAAGAAGAAACAAAACCAAAACAACAAAAACAAAAGAAAAAGAAAAAGGAGAGCAAATAGTTTGCCTCAATCTGCATTCAGACTCCATAATTCTTTCTCTGGATGTAGATAGCTCTCTCCAGCATGAGTCCTTTGGAGTTGTCTTTACACCTTGTATTGCGAGAAGAGCCAAGTCTATCAGGGTTAGTCATCACAGAATCAGTATATCTGTGGTTGTATGTAATGTTCTCCTGGTTTTGCTCTGCTCACTCAGCGTTATATCATGTAGGTTTTTCCAGGCAATTATGAAGTCCATCTCTTCCCCATTTCTTATAGCACAATAGCATTCCATTCCATTCATATACCACAACTTGTGCAGCCATTCCCCAATTGATGGGCATCCCCTTGATTTCCAATTCTTTGCTACCACAAAAAGAGCCACTATAAATATTTTTGTACACATGGCGCCCCTTCTCACTTGTGTGATCTCTTTGGGATACAGCCCTAGAAGTGTAACTGTGGGGTCAAAGGGTATGAACATTTTATAGCCCTTTGGGCATAGTTCCAAATTGCTCTCCAGAACGGCTGGATCAGTTCACAGCTCCACCAGCAATGTAACAGTGTTCCAATTTTCCCACATACTCTCCAGCATTTATCATTTTCCTATTTTGTCATATCTGACAGGAGAGATGTGGTACCTAAGAGTCATTTTGATTTACATTTCTCTATCAGTAGTGATTTTGAGCATTTTTTTCATATGCCTATAGATATCTTTAATGTCTTCCTCTGAAAACTGCCTGTTCACATCCTTTGACCATTTCTCAATTGGGGAATGACTTGTATTCCTTAAATTTGGCTCAGTTCCCTGTATATTTTAGAGATGAGGCCTTTATCAGAGATACTAGTTGTAAAGATTTTCTCCCAATTTTCTACTTCCCTCCTAATCTTTTCAGTTTACCATAATCAAAATTATCCATTTTGCATTTTGTAATGCTCTCTATCTCTTGTTGTGTCATGAATGCTTTCCTTTCCCATAAATCTGATAGGTAAACTATTCCTTGCTCTCCCAAATCTCTTACAGTATCAGCCTTTATTCCTAAATCATGAACACATTGTAATGCTCTTTGCCTCAGTTTTCTCATCTGTAAAATGAGCTGGAGAAGGGAATGGCAAACCACTCCAATATCTTTGCCAAGGAAATGATAATAGGGTCATGAAGAGTCAGACATGACTGAACAATAACTAAAATTCTTTTTTGAAGGACCATTAAAAGGGTGTGTTCCAATCCTTGGATGCTCACAGGCACCAAAAGTGGAATATAATCAGAAACTGCCACTATAAATCTATGAAGGTAAGTTAACAGAAGCAATAAACTCTATAATTCGAGGTGCTGGAAGCTAATTACCCTGGGGAAAGTTAAGATTTTGAATGGTACTATCTGTATATTGTAAATCCAGATTTTATTTTTTTTTTCATAAAAGTCTATTATAATGTGATCTCATTTAAACTCAGATATGCCATCTTATTAGGATAATTGTGGCATTTGACTCCTTGTATGTATATCAGAACTTAAGGCAAAATACGCTTGATATTTGTCAGTAAGGTCATATGCTTGCAACGGTATAGATCAAGAAAAGAAGAGTTTGAATCTCATCTCAGACACTTAGTACCATGTAGTACTGTGCAAGTCACTTCACTGCTATTTGCCTCAATTTTCTTGTCTGTAAAATGGGGATAATACTAGGATCTACCTCCCAAAATTGTTGTGAGGATCAAATAATATAATGATAGTAAAGTGCTTAGCACAGTGCCTAGCACATATTAGGCTTTATAAAAATGTTACCTATTATTATAATAATAATAATAGTATTCCATTAATTATTGTTAATAATAATTGAAATATCATTAAGTGTAATTGCTTCAAAAATTACTCTATATTGCCTTTTGAATGTGATTAATATAGAATGAAAAACCAATAGATAGATAAAGTGATTTTTTTTTAATGTAAAATTACTTGGAAATGCATTCAGCCAAATTAATGATGTTTGACTAGCAAAAACTTTGAGTTATGTTACTTTGCTTCAAAATGGGCAATAATAATAATTTACTATTTGGGAAAAAGTACAACAGACATTGTACATTTTTCTTAATCGTGAACTTCTTTGAGTCTTTCTATTCGGGCAGTCATAAGATTTTATTGGGCAGCTAGGTGGCACAATGGATAGAGTACGGGGTCTGGAGTCAGGAAGACTTTACTACAAATTCAGCCTCAGACACTTATTAGCTGTGTGACCCTGAGCAAGTCATTTAACTCTGTTTGCCTCAGTTTCTTCATCTGGAAAATGGGCTTAAGAAGGAAATAGCAAACCACTCTATTATCTTTGCTAAGAAAACCCCAAAAGGAGTCACAAAGAGTCAGACATACTGATCAACAACAACATAAGACCTTATCAGCTTTGTTGATGAGAAACTAGGACTATTCACAGCCAAAGGGGAGGCAGAGGGGTCTTATAAGCTTTTATTTTTTTATTTTATTTTACAAATTGTTCATCACTTATGAAAATTATGACATTGTACCCAGAATAGAACATGATAAAGTTACATCTTGTTGGGAAAGACTAACTATATTTCCCTCCATCCTATCCTGTCCCCCTTTATTCAAAATTTTCTCCCTTGACCCTGTCCCTTTTTCCAAAGTGTTTGCTTTTGATTACCTCCTCCATCTATCTGCCCTCCCTTCTTTCATCCCATTTTTTTTGTCCCCTTACCTCTACTTTTCTGTGGGGTAAGATACCCAATTGAGTGTGTATGTTATTCTGTCCTCAAGTCAAATCTGATAAGAGCAAGATCCACTCATTCCCCCTCACCTGCCCCTTCTTCCCTTCCAACAGAACTGCTTTTTTCTGCCACTTTTATGTGAGATAATTTACCCCATTCTATCTCTCCCTTTCTCCTTCTCTCAAGATATTCCTCTCTTATCCCTTAATTTTATTTTATTTTTTAGATATTATCCCTCCATATTCAACTCACCCTGTGCCCTGTGTCTATATGTATGTATATATACCTTTCAGTATTACCCTAATACTGAGAAAGGTCTCATGAATTACATTCCTGCATGGAAAGATGAAGTGTGTAAACAAAACAGTTCAACTTTAGTAAG
>JAQQSZ010017410.1:0-10809 GCA_028646595.1 Phalanger gymnotis | reverse complement strand
AGCCCTGCTTCCCTCTGCCACTTTGTGTGTTCTTCAGTTCTAGAATTGGTTCAGAGCCATTTTTTTATAGGTTTTTAGAGGGACTTGGTGGAGAGCTCACGCCAGTTACTGCTTTCCAGTCGCCATCTTGGCTCCGCCCCCCGAATTTCCCTTTCAATATGGTCTTTTGTTAAGCACAATCAGTTATCAATAAATATTTCTTGAGCTTTTACTGTAAGTTAGTACCATGGGAGGAACCAAGTGAAATACAAATGGGTATAAAATGTCATCTCCTCCCTTTAGTAGCTGGTAATTTAGCTAGAATATGAGCTGTATGCACATAAAAAAGTAATTAATGATATAAGGCAATAGATGCTAAGTTATTGGGACATATAGGAATGACTATACAGAGTAGAGAGAGATCATTATGAACTAGAGTAGTCAGGGAAAGCCTTATGGGAGAGGTGGGACATGACTTGAACTTAGGACAGACAGCTTTTAGATGGATGGAAATGAGGATGTTCCATGTAAAGGAAACAAGGTGGGTACAGCTACAAAGACACATATGCATGAGGCACAATGAATAATGGGCCTGGCCCAGAGAAGAAAGTTTATGTTGAGGTGTAATGAGAGAGAAGTTTGGAAAGGTAGATTTTTTAGGTCCACTGAATGTGGGATCTTTGACAATTATTGAGAATAAAATTTTCCCACGGTGATAGCTATCTTTGGTCATTGTTAGTCCTCTGTCATCAATATTATACAAATCAAATGAAATTTCTCCATAAATTAATTTATACATGCTACATTCTTCTTGTTTTTCTATAATAAATTGCCCCCAATTAATTTGGAAAAGAGCTCTAGTAATAGAAACTTCACACTCACACACACACACACACACACACACACACACACACACACACACGGCCAGCGTTAGATATGACAGCAAGCAGGTGTTGTCACTCCCGTCTCTCAGGCAACCAACCCCAAAGATCACATCATTTGTGCCTTGACCACATCCACCTTATGGTCTTTTTAAGTTATGTCTTTTAATTTTTTTCAATTAACAAAAATCTGTTTTCTCTCTTTCCTTCCTCCTTCACACCCTATATTGACTATATGCATAGTCAAGCCAAAACAAAACAATACCATAGTGGCCTTGTCTTAAAAATTGCCTTTCTGTCAAGAAGTAGGTAGCCTGCTTTATTATTAATCTTCTGGAATTCTGGTGATCATTACACTAATCATAGTTTGTAAGTCTTTCTAAACTGCTTGTTTTTTTTTATAGTGTTGCTATTACTGCATAAATTGTTCTAATTCTGCACGCTTCGCTTTGTATCAATTCATACAATTCTTTCTACTTTTATCTGAATCTGCTACTTCCATAATTTCTTTCATCACAAAAGCATTCTATTACTTTCACATACCATAAGTTATTCAACCATTCCCCAATTGATGGGTACCCCCTTTAGTCTCCAGTTGTTGGTTTGGGGTTTTTTTGACACTACAAAAAGACTGTTACAATTATATTTTATATATGATGTTTTAGATGTTAATTCATGTTTCTTTGATCTCTTTAGGGTATAAGCCTCATAGTGACATCACTGTGTCAAAAGGTAGATACAATTTAGAAACTTTGGGGGCATAGTTATAAATTCATTCTACAATGACTAGACAAATTAACAGCTCCATCAACAAATCATCAATGTAACTGTTTTTTCCACTACCCCTCCAACATTTACCATTTTCCCTTATACATCTCAAACTGCTTTTGTTCTGCTGGGTAAAGCAAGTGGGATTCCTGGAGAGAACTTTGAGGCTTGCTGAAAAACCCCACAACCAAACATCTATCTTTATGGCCTACTTTTAAATCTGAGCCTTTACCTATGTTGTCTTGGAGTCAGTGCCCCAAGCTGTTTATTGCTTCTGAGTTCTTACTTACAATGGGAAGGTGAAGCAGGAGAGAGGGCTAAGGGTAAGGGGAAACAAATATAGATGACTGATTCATGGCCAGGATATTTGAGAGACAAACTGAGCAAACTGCTGCAGATTTAGTTAGTTTTCAATAGTAACAATGAAAGAGTCAATGTCATAAATTACTGGCAACTAATAAATATGTTTGTATCTTTTTATTTTTAGAGTGACTCTCCAAAGCCCATGTCTGAACACAGTTTCACTTTTTTTGGAAAAAATAAGCCTTAATGTATCCCCACCACCCCAATATACTAACACTCTCTCTTTCTCTCTCTCTCTCTCTCTCTCTCTCTCTCTCTCTCTCTCTCTCTCTGTGTGTGTGTGTGTAATGTGTGTGTGTGTGTGTGTGTGTGTGTGTGTGTGTGTGTGTGTGTGTTTTAGGATTGAAGAGTCAACCAGTAGAGGGAATCATAGAGACTGACTGACTAGCATCACCCAAGAGGCAGGTATACATACAGTAAAGACTGCTGAATTTGGGGAACCATTAAGAAGTAATTTTTATGAGACTCCATTAAGCCAACAAATATTCACTGAACCTACTATGTGAGTTAGGATCTCATGACAGAATAAGGAATTTCTTGATACAGCTTTTGTTGTGTGAGGTATATTTGCCCTGGCATTTGTTTTCTGACAGCTAACATCATACCAATTTGATTCTTCCCATGTAAAACTCAAGTTTCACGCATGATGTCTCACTTAGCCTCATGTCATCAGCTCTGGCAATGCCACTGAGGAATGAGAATGATCATTCAGTGATCAGGTAAGTGGTGTTCAATGCTAGGTTAATGAGCCACCTTGTGGTAAGACCTCCTCTGTGTATCTCTCTATCCTGAAATATGTGAGCTTTAAACAACCTTATAAATATCTGTTCCATTAGAATGCAGAAGAAAAATTTTAAACTATTTTTACACAGTACTTTTATCTATGCAACCCCTTCCAGTCGCTTCGCCATCTTTATAGATGTAATCAATTATTTCAGCCAACCAATAGTCACTGCCAACTTTCCAGAACTCCTAGCACAGTTTTAACTACCAGCTTGGGGTTTTATTCAGTATGAGCATAAAAGTTATTATATTCTAATTGCTTGTGATTGTTACTACATTGAGATTTATTTTTGTTGGTTATTTCAAGAGACCCTTAAAATGTGTTTAGTGACTTCATACTGTTTTTCTCTGATTGATTCTATTATTAGGGCTGTGGAACCCTGGGGCTTTTTGGCCCTGCTGAACATCTTGAACAATTTTTTAAACATTTTGGGTTTGGCAAAACCGATTTTGCCAAGAACGTTCCCCCTTAATTTTTAAACCCATGTGCATTTTAAGGAAAATTTAATCCATATGTTCCCAATTCCTCTGTACTAAACACATCAAAATGTTTTGTAAGAGCTGTTGGATTGCCAAGAAACATACTGAGCCTCCCTTATAAGACCTTTTAGGCCATTTCTTTTAAAGCAAGAAGTCACTTTTTGCCAAGAATAAAATAATTTGAACACCAAAAGCTTCAGGTTTAGCTTTGAAACTCGGCATGCATAAGGTCAAAACTTGTCAAAAATGTGTTCTCTCCTTTTCTTAATGGATACGCTTATGTCTATTTAGGAAACATTTGCTGAATATACTGATGACCAAAAATTATATGTATTGTGAAGAGGCAAATCCAGTAATTAAACATATAAAACAGTCTTGCGATGTTGCTCTTAATTTTTCTGTGCCATGTCTTGGTTGATTGATTAGGGATAGGAACCTATGATTTTATTGGTATAGGGAACTCTCAGATGAGGACACCCATTCTACCAATACAGTTTGGCACATGCTCTGAAATTTATTGTCCTAAAGAGTTGCTTAGGACACTAGGAGGTTAAGTGACTTGCTCAGGGCTAAATAACTAATGTGGGTCAGAGGCAGGACTTTAGTCCAGTTCTTAAGGATAGCTCTCTACACTAAACTACCCAAAAGATATAGATGCTTCAAGATAGTTTTTGAGATTTGGGATCTTTATACAATTGTCCTAACTGTAGGTATTCTAGAATTCTGACTGATTTCCATATTTAAAAAACACAATAGATGCATTGGATGTAGAAGAGTCTAACTGATAAGAAGTGGAAAACAGGGCAAGATAATCAAGAAGAGTCAGCAAAAAATTAATAAAAAGGAATTTTTTTAAAAAAATTCTCATTAGATTTTCATAAAAGACATATGTAAGTATAACAGCAATATTACTTGCAGCTACTGTTGAGGTATAAGGCCAATAACACCATCACACAGGAGGCCTGCTACAACAGGTTCTTTGATCTGCTTTTCTAAGAAAAGCAACTTTAAGGGGTTCACAATCTCATTTTAATTAAACATACATATAGCATTCACTTAGTTCAGGAGAAAAAGTCAGCACCTTGAACTTCAGAGAAAACACAAACAGAAATTATATGAACAAAGCAAATAACACAGATCAGCAGACAGGGCTTCTGGCTGTCCATAGCAATACGTACGTAGTTACCAGAGAGAGAAGCACCACCATCTGGGTTTTCAAAGCTGGGAGACTCCTTAATGGCTACCCAGAGTCTCTTCTGGCCAAATTACATGAACACTCTTCCAATGAGTGATCCCCCAAAGTAAAATGCTAAGCTCAGAGTATACATACACTTCTTCAGGGTCAGAGGGTGTCACAACCATGTGACTCAAAATCATGTGACTTAGGCTTTCTTGTGACTTATGCAGGTCATCAAAGATTCCTGATTCAAACAAAGACAAGGTTCAAAGGCATTGATTGCCTTAGTGCTGAGAAGCACTCTACAAGAAAAAACAGCAAAAAGTCCCACTTTGCTTGCCATTACAGTAGGGTGCTCTAAAACTTTTAGCATACTTTCAAGATAGCTTAAAACTGCACTAAGACTTTTGGAATATCCTGCATGTGACAGGGGTTCAGAATTATTAAAATTGAGTCATTTGGCTATTTGTAAATATAATTCATTATGTACAGTAATGATGTAATTATCTTACCTCAGAAATATCAAGAACTCTACCACCAGGTGAACATGCCAACAGGGTCACGACAGCCCTCATGCTCCAGATATATGTGAGTAACAGTATAGGTCAACATAGGCTTCTAGTTGTACACAGTGGAGTCTTAAAACTCCAAAATAGTGGATACTCAAGAAATATGTAGTGAGTGACTGATACCCTATTACTGCCAGATAAGAATCCTATAATAAGAAATAAAGTACCCAAGCAATATTTACACCTACAAATCCCCCAAATCACTACAATTATGTTTATCTTTGAGGCAGCAGATTATATATATATATATATATGTATGTATATATATATATACAAACACATACACACACATATGTGTGTGTATTCATATATATGTATGTATGTATAATAATAGCTAATATTTATATAATGCCTTGAGGTTTTCAAAATACTTTCTCCCACCAACCTTGAGAGATAGTCATCATCATCATCATTATCATAAATAATAACAATAAATGGTATTTATGTAGCTTCAAGATTTACAAGTACTTTGTTTAATCACTGTCCATTATAAGATAATGGAGAATGGGAGAGTTGCCACAAAATCAGGGAAGGGCATTTTTTCTTATCTGATACTCATAATAGACACTGTGGTAAGTAAATTTACCCCTGTGTTACAGACGAGGAAACTGAGGTTTAGAGAGGTTAAGCAGGTTACAAATCTAGTAAGTAAGTATAGGAGGAAGGATTCAGATTTGGACCACCCATGACTTCAACTCCATCACTCTTTCCACTAACATTAACTGTTTGTTCTCATTTCATAAAGGAGGAGACTGAGACTCAGAAGCAGAAAGAAACTGACCTGTGGTCAAAGAGCTAGCAAATGTCCAAGGTACAATTCAAATTTAGGTCTTCAGATTGTTAGACCAGTAGTCTTTCCATTACACTACATTTCCTTTAAGCTAGAGCTAAACTCAACCATTTTTGAAGCAAGCACTAAAATTCTCACATATTGAAATAACATTTCTTTAAAAAAAAGTCTGCTTAAATAAAACCATTCACTGCATCCTTTGCACCATATTATCACCTTTCCTACCAAATAATCTAGCCTGAATCTTTCCCTATATCTTTATACTAAATATACTATATATACTAAATACACTATACTAAATAAATTTCTGAAAAACATTTAGGGCTGTGTGTTATCAGTAGGGATACAATAGGGCTATATGTTGAAAACACAACACAGCCCAAGAGATGTGCAAACCTCTTCAAGTGACTTCATACTATTCATGTTTCATGTCAAATTACCTGAATAGTGTTCTCTATTATCAGAGAAATGCTGTAGTCACAGAAGCACAGAACTGGAGAATTGGAAGGGACCTCAACAACCGTATAGCCAAACCCACACTCAAAATGAATCTTAATATAATATGCCCAATAGGCAGTCATTTGCTTAAAGTACTGCTTAAAGAACTCTAAGATGTAGAAAATCATGATTTCTCGAAGCAATTAGAAGTAGGGATTTCATGGTAAGTTTTACTTGAAGAATAAGTGAGACAGAGGTATTGGAACTCCCTAGTTGTTTTCACTGTGGTGGGACAATAAGAAGTGATCACACTCAGGAAAATTCACTGAGTGGGCCTACTGCCTACTGCCAGGGAACTACTAAGAATGGTTAGTTTTAAGGATTTTGAGGCTCATAAGAAAAAGGCAACATTGCCTAAAGAGAAGCAATATGGTGTAGCAAATAGAACGTTGAACTATGGCTTGAAATCCTGCCTCTGATAATGAATCACTTAACTCCCTCTGATCTTGTTCCTCATCTCTAAAATGAAGAAAATAAGGGTGCTCAAGATACTTTTCTCATGGGTCATAGTGAGGACCAAAATAATGCGTATACATACATATATATATATATATATATATATATATATATATATATATTGCTATATATATATATATATATATATATATATATATATATATATTGCTATATAAATGGTGAAGGGCAGCTAGGTGGTACAGTGGACAGAGTGCTGGACCTGAAGTCAGGAAGGCCTGAGTTCAAATTTGGCTTCAGACACTTGCTAGCTGTGTGACCCTAGACAAGTCATTTAACTCTGCCTCAATTTCTTCACCTGTAAAATGAGCCAGAGAAGGAAATTGCAAACTACTCCAGTGTCTTTGCCAAAAAACTCCAAATGGAGTCATGAAGAGTTGGACACGGCTGAAACATTTTAACACAAATATAAAAAAGTTTCATCCGTAAAGCAGTACAATTTTAATCCTTCTTCCACATGTCATCCCTTCAAATACTTGAAGATAGCTCTCATACCTCCTCCTAAGACTTCTCTTTACCAGTTAGTCAATCAAAAAGCATTTATTAGGTATTTACTGTGTGCCAGACACTGTGCTAAGAGTTGCAAATACAAATTCAAACAGAAAAAAGTCAATCTTTGCTTTCAAAGAGCTTAAGTAGTGGAAGATAGCACATAAAAAGAAGTACAAGTGGAGTGGAGAAGAAAGCAACCAGTGCAGAAAGACTTATGGAGATGATCAGTGTAGTCAGAAGTGGAGCCTGGACAGAGATGAAGATATCTTTGGCCTGGGCATCCTCCTTAAATTGGCAAGGCAGATTATGATACTGGAATAGAGTTTATGACTAGCATTATCATTTAAGCCCAGAGATGGAAACCATGTTCCCTGGTTAAATACCCTTACTCCTTTCAACTGATACTAATAAGGCAGAATCTGGAGGTCTTTCATCAGCCTAGCTATCTTTCCCTGGATGTTCTTCAATTTGTCAATTCCTATAATATGGAGTGCAAAATTTAGCACATTCTCTCCCAGGCAAAATAAAATAGGGTTATCACCTCTCTGATCACAGATACAGTGTAAAGTGTTGTGTAAATTATTTTGGACAAGTCATGACTTGGATATGGTTTCACTTTGTGACAGTGGTCATGTGTATGTGTGCTTCTCCTGATAATAGACTCAATGCATCAAGGCTTGATCCCATGTAACCAGATTGAGCTGTTTTCCCTACCTTTAATTTGTTCTCTAATTTCTTGGCATGTTCCATTGTTCTTTTCTGTGGTGCTTTTAATTTTATAATTTTAAAGAATAGATGTTAGTCCAAGGAAATGCACAAAAAAAACTGTAGCGTTTAAAGAGGATACTTTAAAATGTTAGCGATATTGCAATGGCTTTTGGTGTAGGGAACTATAGTGCTTCAAGGATCATTTAAGCCCACAAATTAAAGGGGTTAGGTTACAACAAAGAACAAAGCAAAATATACTTGAAAATGAAAGTAACACCAAAACAAGGAATCCAAAGAAGACACCTAAGAAGACGCAGGTATGGCATATTGCATACAGTATTTTAATTTTTCAATGTATTGATTAGTTTTGATACTCCTTTCTTTTTTTTTCCTTTTATGGGACGACTCTGGGAGAGAGTAGGGGAGGAGACACTACAAAATTTTGGTGATATAAAAAGATATTGATTAAAAAATTACTTTTTAAAAAAGAGAAGAAAAAATACCAAGAACTAACAAATTACTACTGAAAAACAACATAGTTAACCCTTTTAGCCTTCAGAAAATGCCCCCAAGAACTTCAGAAGGACCTAGCAGCTAGAGGGGCTATTAATCTGCATTATTAACATTTTTCATCACTTTCTCAAGTCTAGACATTAAACAAAACAATAAATTAAGTCTTAATTTATAGTGTGTGTCTATTTCCAAGGTGTAAATGCTCACACTGAAAATTTAACAATTGGTTCTCTCAAGCAAGTTCGAACTGGCTCTAGCATACCCTTGTATCTACCTACCTACCTATCTATCTCCCTATTCAATTTTATTAAAGTAAATTCATCCCAAAGTTCCTTTGAAGGAAAGAAGAAAGGGAAGAAGGAACGGAGGGGAGAAGGAAAGAAAAAAAGAGAAGAGGGAGGGAAAGAAGAAAAAAAGTTACCATTCCTTAGTTTTATAGCAAGTCTCCCATTCTCCACAATCTTTCAAAGATCACTGACAGAAATACAGCAACCCCACTATCAAGTTTGTTTATTTTTTTCCCATATGATGAGATAAAGTTAGCCCAGTTTTGGTGACTTAGATTCATTAAAGTCAAGGAGATGTTATCTTACTATCTCCCTAATGACTTAGTTTCAGCTCTCCTTTTTCATTCCGTCCTTTGCAGTCCTTCCACCTAAAATATGCTCCTTGTCACAGAAAACAGAAGCTGAAGGAGAACTGGGTAGTATCTGTCATCCATTCTTTCCAATTATTGCACTTCTAAATTTGCTCATGCACTCCTTACATGTCTACCTTTATCTCTTTTACACAACTCTACTTCTTCCTCTTCATCAGAATAATTTCTCCTTGTATCTTCCAAATTTCATTGCTGAGAACTTTCCAGTCACTCTAAGCTTTGTGGAATTTTAGAACACAGAATGCTACTTATTCTTCTATTCTTTCCAAATTTCGGATGACTATATTATAATGCCAGGCTTTACTCTCTTTCTCTCTAACATATTCTAGGGGATTATATCTCAAAATCTTCTTTACTATTAACTGTCTGTGGGGGGCAGAGCCAAGATGGTGGCTAGAAAGCAGGGACTTACATGAGCTCCCTGCCAGGTCCCTCCAAAAACCTATAAACAATGGCTCTGAACAAATTCTAGAACTGCAGAACCCACAAAATAGCAGAGGGAAGCAGGGATCCATCCCAGGACAGCCTGGATGGTCACTGGATGAGGTCTATCGCACACGGAGCAGAGGGGAGCAGACGCCAGTGCCGGCGGCGGCAGCAGGACCAACCAGACCAGGAGCCGGGCAGAACAAGCTCTAGAGCCCTGAATCAGTGAGCTGTGGCAGTTACCAGACTTCTAAACTCACAAACACCAAAGACAACAGAGAAGGTTAGTGGGAAAAGCTGCAGGGAACAGAGTGAAAAGAGTTTGCAGTTTGGCTACTGCCCCAGGGGCAGCGTGGGGAGGTGCAGCTACAGAACTACAGCTGCAGTTACTTCCTGCCCCAGGCCCACCTGGTGGGAAGAATTAAGTGGCAGATCAGAGAAGGAGTGCAGAGCCTGCTTAAGATTTTCATTAGGTCTGGGTTGGTGGTTCTTGAGGAAGGAGGAGTGCTGGTGTGGCAGAGCTGGCTGTATAGAAATTGCTCTGAAATCAATGGCACATGCCCTCAAACTTAGAACAAAGTACTCTTTACACTACAAGCAGTCATTCCCTTCTGAAAAACTCAAGGGTCAAGTAAGTTGGCTGGGAATATGGCCAGGCAGCAAAAATGCACTCAGATTCAGTCTCAAACTTTGGAATCTTTCTTTAGTGACAAAGAAGACCAAAACATACAGCCAGAAGAAGTCAACAAAGTCAAAGAGCCTACATCAAAAGCCTCCAAGAAAAACATGAACTGGTCTCAGGCCATGGAAGAGCTCAAAATGGTTTTGGAAAAGCAGTTAGAGAAGTAGAGGAAAAATTGGGAAGAGAAATGAGAAGGATGCAAGAAAACCATGAAAAACAAATCAACGACTTGCTAAAGGAGAACCAAGAAAATACTGAAAAAATATTGAAGAAAACAACACCTTAAAAAAAAGACTAACTCAAATGGCAAAAGAGCTCCAAAAAGCCAATGAGAAGAATGCCTTGAAAGGCAGAATTAGCCAAATGGAAAAAGAGATCCAAAAGACCACTGAAGAAAATACTACCTTAAAAATTAGATTAGAGCAAGTGGAAGCTAATGACTTGATGAGAAATCAAGAGATTATCAAACAGAACCAAAGGAATGAAAAAATGGAAGACAATGTGAAATATCTCACTGGAAAAACCACTGACCTGGAAAATAGATCCAAGAGAGAGAATTTTAAAATTA
>JAQQSZ010017409.1:0-10809 GCA_028646595.1 Phalanger gymnotis | reverse complement strand
TGAAATGGGCTTTCTGGGCCTGGAGTCTTTTTGCCAAGATGTTGGAATGGGGAGGCTGGTTCAAGTTTTTGCTGCGGTGGGGCCTAAATAAATTTCTTGTTGTTTTCTCCTTAGAGAATCTCTCATACCTTGCGATTTCGGACCATTCAAACATATACATGATTATATTTGAGATCATAAATTCGGCCTTCCTACTACACCTGGGGAACTAGGTGGTACCATGAATAGAGCACTAGACTTCAGGAAGACCTGAATTCAAACCCTATTTCAAATGCTTACTAGCTGTGTGAGCCTGGCAAGTCACAACCTCTCTTAGCATTAGTTTTTTCATCTGTAAAATGGAGATAAATCAAATCAACAAACATTTATTAAGCACCTAAGATATGTCAGTGCCATAATAATAGTACCTACCTCGCTGAATACTAGCAAGAATCAAATGGGATAAAGTGTAAAGTTCTTTGCAAGTCATAACGTACCAGCTACCATTATTCTATTCATTATGTGTGTTTTCTGTATATACTTCTAAGTTACATCCATTAGAATGTAAGCTGCTTGAGGGCAGGGGCAATTTCACTATAGTCTTTGTATACTCAGCACTTAGCGTGGTAGAGTAGAACTGACAGGGTAAACATGGGACTTGCCTGCTACCTGATGAATGGAATAGAAAAGCATTTATTGAGTGCTTACAATGGGTCAGGAAATGTGCTAAGCACTGTGGTTACAAATAAAAAGAGTGAGACAGTCCTTTTGCCCAAAGATCTTGCCTTCTGATTGGGGCATACAGGCCCATCTTTAGTTGCCCTGATCTATATCTTGTCATTGGACCTAGGTGGCTCGGGAGGAGAGAGTGAGGTTGGTGACCCAGCCCTGCCTCACTTCAATCCAATTTACTCGCACGTCATGGCATCACCTCCCTGATGTCATGGTCTTCTTCTAGAACCAAGGACAAAACAACAATACTTGTAGGAAGATTCAATTGCAGAGCAGAGGGTAAAGCATGGATGGGGGCTCCAACGGTTCAGATGACATAGATCTGCTTCATCCTTCTTATTTCATAAGACCAGGGTAGTGGTTAGCAAGCCCTCCTGTGGTTACCTGTAAAATGAGAGGGTTGGACTACATAAGGTTGGAGAAAATCAGACTCTTTGAGGGCATGGAAGATATAAGGGGGATAGTGAAGCAGGTTGGGAAAGGGCAGGGCCTGTGAGGCCCTACAAGAAGGTAGGGCTTATAGAGGAAGCAGTCTTGAAGTTACTGGTCCACCTAATTCCTCTCTTTCAATTCAGTTCAATTCAGTTCGCTTCAACCAATACTTAGTAAGTGATCTCTATGTACAGAACATTGTGCTCAGATTGGGGGAGACACCAAGTTTAGATGAGACACGATCCTTGACCTCATGGACTTGAGAGTCTATTATGGAAATAAGATACTGATGTAGATATTGTGTGATATTGTGTATTTTAAAATGTACTAGGAAGTTACAAAGCTACATGTTATGTGAGGTCTGAGGGAGAAGGTCTTCTCCAACTAGTGGGATCAAGTAAAGCTTCCTGAAGGAAGTAGAATCTGATCTGAGAGTAATGGTTTTGTGATACACAGTTGACCCAAATACATCAGCAATAGATGTATTTGGAGGAAGCAAGAGGAAGTAAGACTTCCTCTGAGAGCTGGAGAAAGGTGTCTTGGATTGTTTGTGGAGAAAGAAGCTGTAAGAAGACAGAGGAGGAGGTGGCGTTGGGTGGGCATAGGCACGTGCTTCATCATAGGAGGCACCTAGGTCGGCCTTGGTTCTTGGGTGCACCTGATTGCTACTGCCAAGGATAGGTCAAGCCAACTAGGATTTATGAAGGCATGTTGTACCTGGAGTGGTCACCAAGAAGATGAGGCACCCAAGTGTTGAAAAGACCTTGTTTGGTGAGAGTGCCTCTCAGTGATGTTCTCCTTCACTTGGAACGCTGAGCCTGAGGAAGCTGCTGTATTTATCTGCTCCTTCTCCCATGGCTAAACATTTGAAGTGCTTGCTGCCCTCGAAGTCAGATGTGTTTAGCACTGGCTGTCAAATTTCCAATGAACTGTGCTAGCCACTCCTTCCATCACGCTCCTTCTCCCCTGGGGTTTTCAGTCCATCATATTTGCAGCTGATTGTCCCACTGTTAGAGAAAATAAATTAGGGTGCTAATCTTGGTCTCTGTAGGTTATTATTTTATGGAAGCTGGGCCAGAATAAAGGGAAGTCTATTCCTATCCTGACCACCCCACCCCTGCCTATCCTGGGCTTTCTTCCCCTAGAGAGTGGCCCAGGCCTGCCAATCTTCATTTCCCTCCTGACCGTTCTCACTTTCTGGACTCCAACACCATGCCCTCCAGTATCTCCAGTGCTGAGCACAGTGCCTGGCACATAATAAGCTCTTAATGCTTGCTGCTTGTTGCCTTGCCTTGAGTTTGAGCCGGGCTTTGAAGGAAGTCAGGAAAAATTAGAGGCGATGAGGGGGCATGGAGGACGGCCAGTGCAAAGGTGTAGAATCAGGAGGTGAGTTGCCGTGTCTAAGAAACACCAAATAGGCCAGTTCAGCTGAATCATAGAGAGTACAGGGGAAGTAGAGCATAAGAAGACTGGAAAGGGACGAGGTCGTGAAGAGTTTTAAACATCAAACAGAGCGCCTTGGAAGTAATAGGGAGCCACTGGAATTTAATGAGTAACTGGGTGACATGATCAGACCTGCACTTTAGGAAAACCATCTTGGCAGCGGTGTGGAGGACAGACTTGAGGCAGGGGAGACTGATCAAAAGGCCATTGCAACAGTGCAAGGAAGAGGTGATGAAGGCCTGAACTCTGGGTGGTAGCTATGTGAGTGGAGAGTGGGAGGTATCTCTATGCTAGAAATAGCATGGGGCGATGAATTGAATTTGGGGGATGAGAGTGAGGAGTGGTGGGTGACACTAAGTTTGGGATGCCAGATGGGTGAATAGGAGGGACAGTGGTGCCCTTGAATGTGATAGAGAATGTTCAGAAGAGGGGAGGATTTTTATAGAAAGATAGAATTCTGTTTTGGACATATTGAGTTTGAGATTCCTCTAGGACATCTAGTTTTTCTTTAAATTTTACTTATTTTATTTTCTCAGTTACATCTAAAATTTTTTTAACATTATTTTAAAAATTTTGAGTTCTAAATTCATTTTTTTAAACATTTTTAAAAAAATTTTTAGTTCTAAATTCTCTCTCTTCCTCCCCCCTCATTGAGAAGACAAGCAATTTGATATTGGTTATATATGTACAGCCAAGCAAAACATATTTCCATATTAGCCACAAAACCCCCAAGAAAAATAAAGTAAAAAAAAATATGCTTCAATCTGCATTCAGATTCCATCGGTTATTTCTCTGGAAGTGGATAGCAGTTTTTATCACAAGTCTTTTGGATCATTGTATTGCTGAGAATAACTAAGCCATCCATGGTTGATCATTGTACAGTATTGCTGTTATTGGTTTTTTGGTGGTTTTTTTTTTTGGCAGACTACAGTCAGCGTCTCTACTTTAATGGCAAGAAGGAATGGGACTTGGTATACAGTGGTGCCAAAGCATGAGAAGCCCACTAACATAATTGCTAGGCGGGACCCTATGAGTCATATAGGTATCATTAAAAACACAGAGTCCAGAAATGATGGCCCATTATATTTGAAAGTCATTTCAAAACCCAGATCAGGTCCCATTGTCTTGTTCCAAGTGAAGGGCAGAGTGACAAGGTGTATTCTACAACATTCAGCCCTTGGAGCAGAGAACCACATAGGGCTAACAACTGAATGCTCTCTGGATGGGAGACCACCATGAAAAAGGGATGGGTCGAATCTAGCTTCCAATACTGGAATATGAAGTAAAGCCACTCTTTTTTGCTGGTCATGAGACTTTAATCCAAGATGAAGCCAGCTGGATAAACCGATATGGTTTCTTCCTTGAGGAAAAGTATAGAAGATAGAAAAGTTCTTTCTATATAGGTGATACTCTTTTCTTCCTATCTCATTAGTTTCTGGACAAAGTTCTAGCAGAAGAGTAATCTTCCTTGAAGATACTGGGTATAAACTCAGAAAAGATATAAATCTTCGGAGATCCTAGGCCTAGTTCAGCTGCCAAATAATGTGATTGATGCTTTCACCTTGGTAGCCAGGTTTGCCCGTTTCCTTGAGAAAGCCCACTCTATTCTTGGCAGCATGGTGGGCCACTGACAGGGGGAGAGGACACAGGAACCTCGAGACCTGAGAGAAATGTTCCCCAACTGAGCAGATTTCATGGATGACATCTTCCAGGCAAATGATACAGAATTTCTCTAGACATTCCTCAATCAGTGTATTATCTGTTAGAGAGGTTTTCTTATTATTTTTCCTGGCTTGTCCTCATTTCAGAACATCCCCAAGCTACATAAGGTTCTATAATGCAGAGTTTCTTTCTTTCTTTTCCTTCCTTCCCTCCTTCCCTCCTTTCTTCCTTCCTTCCTTCCTTCCTTCCTTCCTTCCTTCCTTCCTTCCTTCCTTCCTTCCTTCCTTCCTTCCTTCCTTCCTTCCTTCCTTTCTTGGGGGAAGGCAGGGCAATTGGGGTTAAGTGACTTGCCCAAGGTCACACAGCTAGAAAGTGTGTCAAATGTCAGAGGGCGGATTTGAACCCAGGCCCTCCTGACTCCAGGCTGGTGCTTTACTCATTGTGTCACCTAGCTGCTCCTAATGCGCAGTTTCTTTAAGGAAGTTGGTGTGTGGTACAATAATCCTTGAAAATGAAATAACAATCAGAGGTTTCTCAAGGTAAAGACAGAGTCTTTATTTGCAAGTCTTGCGCGAGAATTGGGCATCACCCACTCCAGAATGGTCTGGGGTGGGGAGGCAAGTTTCAGAAGGCAGACAGTTAGTTTATATACCCCTTAAAGGGCCCCCCAAAACCCCTTTACAAAAATAATTCTAAGAAGCCCCAAAACCCCCCTGGACCTCTACTATCCTCATCCTTGCGGGGGGGGGGCGGCGAGGGGGTAGTTGGCCTCACATTCTTGAAACAAGGAAAGATTCTTAATCTAACGCCTTAACCTCAAACTAACAGACAGCCATTACAGGCATGCTCACCCTATGTGTATGCAGGATGTGTCGTATGTGCAAGTTTAAGCAGGAGAAGGAGGTGGTTTAATTCTTAAACTTAAAGATACAATTCAGGCGTTATGGAAGCTAAAATATTAAGTATCCTTTTCCTTAAATGAGAGACTTTCATTCATTTCACTCAGTTCCTCCCCTTATTCCATAGTTGAAAGTCTCTCACACCAAATTTGGTAAGTTTCATCAGCTCTCTCATCAGTTTGGTCACTATCCCTATCAGGGGTCAACTACCATTCTTGACCTCTCAAAAATCACCAGCCTCATGGATCCAGTGGGGTCCTCTAACTTAATCATTTTGGAGAGTGTCTTATGCACAGTGGCTGTAATTAATTGCATCATGCATGGTAGGCAAACGGGGAGCAATATAACGCCACTTGGTAACACTAGTAAAAACCATAGAACCTGTTTCCACCAGGTTCCTCCAAACCAGGACCACCATGATGCGCTGAGTGGGGGAGACCGGGTCTGGACTGGAACATGGGCAATTTTTCTAATCTCTTTGTCAATATCTCTTATTATTATACAACAAGTGGACAGATTGAGCTTATCACATACCCCACCTTCTTCAGTCAAGAGGTAGTCTAGCCTATGCTGCAAAATAGCTTCTCTGTCTGATTTAAGCAATACTTCTCTTCAAGGGTTTCTGTTAGAGGCCGAGTATGTTTCTCTATTCCTGGACAAGTTGGCATACCCAGGTGGACTTCAGACCTTTTACTAAGTATCTGAGCCACGCTTACAGGACCAGGGACCCAGGGCCAGTTCTCCAACTGCTGAAGTCCTCCACAGACCCAACAATAAGTCAAATTAAAGGTTTGGGCTACAGTTTCCATTAATTGCTCAAGACCGTTTCTCTGAGGGAGCCAAGAGATGGAGGCTGGAGAGGACAGTCCTAGCAGAAGGGCAAAGATTAGGAAAGTCCCCATTTGTACTTACAATTCACGTGATTCAAGAGACTGGGGAGAAGGTAGTTTTGACTCAAAGTCCAGAATACAATTAGAATTATCCAACCCAAGAGGGTCCTTTGGGTCCTTCGGGTCAGTTTTCTCAACAGTCCGAACCATAGGAAGTGCAATTGGTCCTTTTACTCCAGTATGGTGTGTCTAACCTCTTTCCAGAGTCTGCACCGCGGTGTCTGAGGTTAGCAGGATCTGGAATGGCCCTTCCCAGCTGGGAGTGAGTTTATCCTCTTCTAAGATTTGATCGGAACCCCATCTCCTGGTTTGTACCTGTGAACTATGAATCCCAGAGGTGGAGTTTGAGCAATTAACCCTTTAAGCTGTAAAGAATGCAAGTGCCTTGTCAGGGAAGATATATCTATTCTCTCAGAAACTTGTGTTTCTGGTCACACAGTGGGTCCTAACTCCCCTTACTTCTGCCAGGGTAGGGGTGTCCAAAAAGGAGCTCATAAGGGGAGAGTCCTGTATCCCTTTGAGGCTTGGTTTGAATTCTGAGGAAGGCTAAGGGTAGCTGGGTCTCTAAGGCCAATTTAGTGAGTTGTCTCTTAATCTCCTGATTCATTCTTTCAACTTTGCCAGATAAGGGAGGGTGCCAAGGAGTATGGAACTCCCAGATAATATCCAAGGCCTGAGCCAAGGACTGGAGTATTTTAGCCATAAAACGGGTCCTTTGGTCTGAATCAATCCGTTCTACCATCCTATACCTTGGAATTATGTGCTCTAGTATGACCTTACTCACCACTGGAGCAGTGGCCCAAAGTAAAATAAAGGCCTCTACCCAGGAGGTCAAGTGGTCCACTATGACCAGCAGGTATTTAAGGTGACCTATATGGGGGCAGCTCACTTAGTGAAGTCTACCTGCATGCTTTGGAAAGGTCTGACACCTGAGGGCCTGCCTCCTGCTGGAGCCTGGCACAATGCAGACTTGTTTGTCCTTCAACACACAGGGCACCAGTACACCAGTTGTCATGCTAGAGTGTAAAGGGCAGGCAATACAAACTGGGTCAGGACTGCATCACACAGGTTTTGAACATCCCAGTGGCTGCCTTGATGTAGGTATTGCAGGACTTGCCTCATACCTGCTCTAGTCAGTACCTCTCTTCCACCTGGGAGAAGCCACTGGCCGTCTTGTTCCTGGGCTCCTAAAGTCAGTGCCTTCTGCATTTCTTCCTCAGTAAAGGAAGGAGGAGGGAGATTCAGAGGAAAAGAAGGGATTAAGACCAATAACCAGTCTGATAACTCAGGTTCCATTATTCCTACCTTCCTTGCTTCCTCACCAGCAAAGCCATTGCCCCTAACTTCAAAGGATTGCCCAGTTTTGATGACCACCTAAGTGGATTATTGCTATATTACCAGGCAGCAGTAGGTTCCCTAGTATTTGCATGATTAAGGTGCTATGGGCTAGCTCTTTCCCCTTTACTGTTAATCATTCCCCTTCTGTCACTCTAAAGGAACCATCTATAAATAAGTTTATCCCCCCCCCGCCCCGGGATAGGGGACTCTTGTAGATCTCCCCCACACCCCCACCAGGGACTAGTGAACTAGCTCCTGGATATAGTATACAAGGGGTCCCAGCAACTTGACACAATAGTGAGATTTAACATGGACCCCAGGAAGGGGTTAAATGCTATATACATTTACATAGTAGTAGCAGCTGTAATAGTAGTGTTAATGACAGTAGTGGCAGTAAAGGTAATAACGCTGGTGCCCCTCTACCTGCTGCCCTCCATGCATACCGGAGGCCTGTTCTATATGAGCAGAACCAACCTGATAAGACTTTACACAGTTCTCTTCTTTTTGCATACAGTAATCAATTAACCATTTTAGGTTTTAGCATTAAAACAACAATCAACAAAATAACCAAACCATTCTGATATTATTAATTCCTAAGTACTAAACAATTCTCAAATTTGATCATAAAACCTCTTCCACTCAATTAAAAATAAAGAAAACTAAACATACTTCTGTAAATACTTGGTTTAGACAGTAACTCCAATAGTTCAGTTAATAGTCTCACGAATTTCATAAATGATAGCAAAACAATTTTTAACTGAAAATCCCCTTTAAATAGAAACAAAACTTGATACAATTGTTTACCAAATTATGCAATAAAGGAAACTTTTAGAAATACAATAATGCCACAAACAATTATCATCTATTTAAACTTTTAAAATCAAACCCAATTAATTACCACTCTGGCAGCTTTACTCTTAGTCAGATGTGTTCTGAAGTTGCAGTTGCCTTACAACGGAGAATTATCCATTTCATCATCATTGACATAAACTTCACATCAAAGAAAATCCACATGAAGTTAATAAATATGAAGCAATTATGTTTAACTTGAAACAGTTTACATTCAGACAGGGATAGCATTCGTTTTATGCCAAGCATTTTGCCAAGTATTTTCACAATCATGCGAATCCCATAATATCCCTAGGAGCAAATTGCACCACCATCTCCTTACTGAACAGTGAACTAAAGTAAATAGAGCTTTCTTGGAGCCATATAATTAATAAATTTCTTAATGCCAAATATATACTTTCATGTCCACATTTTTTTGAAAGTTTTACAAAGTTTTGGGAATCACCTACTGTAATCAGGTCAGTTTAAAATGTGCTGGGCCAGCATTCCAAGTACTCCTTTTTGGCCCCAGTAAAAAGCAAACCTAAAGAATTTGAATCAATGCTGAAGCAATTATGATCAGCTTTCCCGCCAGGTAGATACTTCTGGAGCTTGACAATTAATTAAACAGTAATAATCATAACTCACAATAACCAATATCTTTACCATAGCCAGTAGCTACAGTATATTTAATAGAACCCACCCACAGATATAGGCAGAAAGGTTGGGTGGGCACAATTCCGTCTATCTCTCTACAGCCTTATTTATTGGTCTTTAAGTTAGGCTATCAGTCTTTCACTCTAAGTTTCCTGCTTAAGATCTTGTTTGCTAAACTTGCTTTAGTGCTAAATAGTAAAATAAATTCTAACCTTTCTTAAGCTTTAATTTGGAAGTGAAACAACCAGAATGAGTTCAATTCCTTTCTGATTTTGGGTCTTATTTCATAAAACTTTTCTCTTCGGGTGGACTTTGATTAAAGCCCCTTCAAAACTATATAACCTAGACAATAAAATACTTCTCTCTCTGCTCTCTGCCACTCACCTGATCCTCTAAGGAGACTGGAGTCAGAGAGAAACAGAGAGACAGATCACACACTCACTCCACACAGAAATAAACACAGAAATGGATACAAACAAAGGGTGACAAGATGGATCCAGAAAGCTAATTTATTCAAAATTTTTGGGGTCCCCCTTTTCCAAATATATTTCAGCTAAAATAACTATATTTAACCATTTTCTTCCTATCTTTTCCCTTATACTTTGGCAATTCATTCCAATTTTATTTTTGCAATCGATTGCCTAGAGGACTATACACAGGTACCTCACACTCATACTCCAACTGCACAATTTTAGACTGCTCTTTCCCCATCCTCAGGGGTTTTAGGGAGTCGTCACCGACCTCCCCGAGTCAAAAAGACTTAGCCGAATTACTGAGGGAGGTCGCCTGCCCTCCTCAGTCACCCGTGAAGCCTACTCAGCAGTGTCCTTTCACTGAGGTGTTAACTCCGTACTTTGGTCTGTGGACTACCAGAAGTCGACTGCAATGCCAATTACCTCCAGACCCCCAAGCGTTTACCTCTGGGTTGTACGCATCTAGTTTCCTGACTGCTCACACTTACTCACCGGCCAGCTGGAATTTCAGTCTCACATATGTAAGCCAAATTATTGTTGGAGTTTTAATAAGCAGTCTGTCTTACCCAGTCCGTCTCTCCGGTTGTTCCCCTAAGCCAGGCAGCTCCACTCCCCTTGGATCCAAAACCTCCAGGAAATCCCAGTGCGTGCTAGGTTGTGGCTCCAATAAAAGGGGTCTGCCTTAGTCAAGGGTACTCATGGTTTTGGCACCAAAACTGTGTGGGACAATAATCCTCAAAAATGAAATAACAATCAGAGGTTTCTCAAGGTAAAGACAGAGGCTTTATTTGCAAGTCTCGTGGGAGAATTGGGTATCGCCCACTCCAGAATGGTCTGGGGTGGGGAGGCAAGTTTCAGAAGGTAGACAGTCAGTTTATATACCCCTTAAAGGGCCCCCCTCCAAAACCTCCTTACAAAAATAATTCTAAGAAGCTCCAAAAACCCCCTCACAGAAACAATTCTAAGAAGCCCCCAAAACCCCCTGGACCTCTATCCTCATCCGTTGCGGGGGTGGGGAGAGGGGTAGTTGGCCTCACATTCTTGAAACAAGGAAAGATTCTTTTTTTTTTTTTTTAGCTTACTCTTATCTCTTTTTTTAATTTAATATATTTAGTTTTCAGCATTGATTTTCACAGGAGTTTGAATTACAAATTTTCTCCCCATTTCTACCTCCCCCCCATTCCAAGATGGCGTATATTCTGGTTGCCCTGTTCCCCAGTCAGCCCTCCCTTCTGTCACCCTACTCCCCTCCCATCCCCTTTTCCCTTCCTTTCTTGTGGGGCAAGATAAATTTCTACACCTGTGTATATTATTTTCTAGTTGCATGCAAAAATGTTTTTGTTTTTGTTTTTGAACATCTATTTTTTAAAACTTTGAGTTCCAAATTCTCTCCCCTCTTCCCTTCCCATCCACCCTCCCTAAGAAGTCAAGCAATTCAACATGGGCCGCATGCGTATTGTTATGTATAACCCTTCC
>JAQQSZ010017408.1:0-10809 GCA_028646595.1 Phalanger gymnotis | reverse complement strand
TTTATCCAAGTCTGTAAAATAATTTTTTGGTAGTTCAATTGGTATGGCACTGAACAGATAGATTAATTTAGATAAAACTGTCATTTTTTATTATATTAGCTTGGCCTAACCATGAGCAACTGATATTTTTCCATTTATTTAGATCTGACTTTATTCATGTGAAAAGTGTTTAATAATTATGTTCATATAGGCCTTGGGTTTGTCTTGGCAGATAGACTCTCAAATATTTTATAGTGTCTACAGTAACTTTGAAAGGAATTTCTCTTTCTATCTCTTGCTGTTGTGCTTTGTTAGTAATGTATAGGAATGCTGAGGATTTATGTGGGTTTATTTTATATCCTGCAACTTTGCTAAAGTTGTTTATTATTTCAAGTAGTTTTTTTTACTTGATTGTCTAGGATTCTCTAAGTAAATCATCATATCATCTGCAAAAAGTGATAATTTAGTTTCTTCTTTGCCTATTCTAATTCCTTCAATTTCTTTTTCTTCTCTTATTGCTACAGCTAATGTTTCTAGAACCAAATTGAATAATAGGGGTGATAATGGACATCCTTATTTCATCCTTGATCTTATTGGGAATACATCTAGCTTATCTCCATTACAAATAATGGTTGTCGATGGTTTTAGGTAGATGCTATTTATAATTTTAAGAAAGACTCTATTTATTCCTATGCTTTCTAGTGTTTTTAATAGGAATGGATGTTGTATTTTGTCAAAGGCTTTTTCTGCATCTATTGAGATGATCATATGGTTTCTGCAAGTTTTGTTGTTGATATGATCAATTATGCTGATAGTTTTCCTAATATTGAACCAGCCTTGCATTCCTGGAATAAATCCTACCTAGTGGTAGTGTATTATTCTCATGATAAGTTGCGGCAATATTTTTGCTAATATTTTATTTAAAATTTTTGCTTCAATATTCATTGGGGAATTTGGTCTATAATTTTCTTTTTCTGTTTTGACTCCTCCTGGTTTGGGTATTAGTACCATATTTGTGTCATAAAAAGTATTTGGTAGGACTCCTTCACCTATTTTCCTAAATAGTCTATAAAGTATAGGAATTAATTGTTCTTTAAATGTTTGATAAAATTCACGTATAACACCATCTGGCCAATGCAGATTTTTTTTCTAGAGTGTTCAATGATAGCTTGCTCAATTTCTTTTTCTGAGATGGAGTTATTTGGGAATTTAACTTCCTCTTTTGTCTACCTGGGCAATTTGTATTTTTGTAGATATTCATCCATATCCCTAAGGTTGTCAAATTTATGGGCATACAATTGGGCAAAATAATTCCTAATTGTTGCTTCAATTTCTTCTTCATTGGAGGTGAATTCACCCTTTTCATTTTTGATATTGGTAATTTGATTTTCAATTTTATTGCTTTTTTCATAAAACCAGCTCTTTGTTTTATTTATTAACTCAATAATTTTCTTGATTTCAATTTTATTAATCTCTCCTTTGATTTTCAGTATTTCTAATTTGGTATTTAATTGGGGATTTTCACATTGTTCTTTTTCTAGCTTTTTCCATGGCGTGCCCAATTCATTGATCTCCTTTTTCTCTATTTTATTCACGTAAGCATTTAGAGATATAAAACTTTCCCTAAGAACTGTTTTTGCTGCATCCCATAAGTTTTGGTATGTTTTCTCATTATTGTCATTCTCTTGAATGAAGTTATTAATTGTTTCTATGATTTGTTCTTTGGCCCACTCATTCTTTAGAATTAGATTATTTAGCTTTCAATTAATTTTTAGCTTATTTTTCCATGGTTCTTTATTAGAAATAATTTTTATTACCTTGTGATCTGAAAAATATGCTTTGACTACTGCCTTTCTGCACTGGATTGTGAGGTTTTTATGCCCTACTGCATGCTCAGTTTTTGAGTAGGTGCCATGTATTGCTGAGAAAAAAAGTATATTCCTTTTTGTCTCCATTCAGTTTTCTGCAGAGGTCTATCATATCTGCCTTTTTCTAAAATAATGTGCACCTCCTAATCTTCTTTCTCATTTATTTTGAGGTTAGATGAATCAAGTTCAGAGAGAGGGAGGTTGAGGTCTCCCATTATTATAGCTTTGCTGTCTAGTTCTCCCTGTAACTCCCTTAACCTCTCCTCTAAGAATTTGCATGCCATACCACTTGGTGCATATATGTTAAACAATGATATTGCTTCACTGTCTGTGGTGCCTCTTAGCAGGATGTAATGTCTTTCTTTATCTCTTTTAATTAGATCTATCTTTACTTTTGCTTTGCCTGAGATTAGTATTGTTACACCTGATTTTTTTTTTTACTTTAGCTGAAGTGCATTATATTTTACTCCAGCCTTTTACCTTTACTGTGTGTGTGTATCCCTCTGTTTAAATGTGTTTCTTGTAAACAGCATATTGTAGGATTATGGTTTTTAATCCATTCTGCTATCCCCTTTCTATTTTATGGGAGAGTTCATCCCATTCACATTCACAGTTATGATTACAAGCTGTGTCTTTTTCTCCATCCTATTCCCCCCCCCATTTATGCTTTTATTTCTCCCTTTCCTCTTTCGCTCCTCAACAAAGTTTTGCTTTTGACTGCCGCCTTCCTCAGTTTACCTTCTCTCTTGATTCTCTTCACTTATCTTACCATTTTCCTCTTGCTACTTCTCCCCTCCCTTCTGACCACTCCACTCCCTTTTTTCCCCCTTTCCTCTCTTACTGCCTGTAGGACAAGTTAAATTTCTATAGCTATCAGGGTATGTTATTCCCTTCTTTAACCAGATCTGATGACATTAAAGCTCAAATACTGCTCTTCTCCCTCCCTTCTTTCCCTCTACTATAATGTGTTTTTGTGCCTCTTCCTTTGATATAATTTACCCTTTTCTACTACCTCCTTACCTCACCTCCCAGAACCCTCCCTTTACATCTCTAAATTATGTTTTTATCCTTATATCTGTTATTTTATACAGACATCCGCAGTCTATGTGTATCCCTTTCAATTGACATAACTGTACTATTCTCAAGATTGACATATATATGTATATATATATAACATACATAAGATAATATAATCTTATATAAAGATGTAAATAATTTGCCCTTATTGATGAATAAGGTTTGTGGGGTTTTTTCTCCCCTTTTGCCTGTTTATATCTTTCGTGAGTTTTGTATTTGAAGGTCGAATTTTCCATTGAGTTCTGGCCTTTTCATCAGGAAGGTCTGGAATTTCCTTATTTTGTTGAATGTCTATCTCTTCACCTGAAAAATTATGTTCAATTTTGCCGGGTAGTAGATTCTTGGTTGTAGTCCCAGCTCCTTTGCCCATCAGAATATCATATTCCAATTTCTCCTATCATTTAATGCAGAAGCTGAAAGATCCTCCGTGATCCTTACTATAGTTTCAAGACCCTTGAATTGTTTCTTTTTGGCTGTTTGCAGTATTTTCTCCTTGACTTTGTAATTCTGAAATTTAGCTATAATATTTCTTGGTGTTTTCAATTTGGGATCCCTTTCAGAGGGTGATCGGTGGTTTCTTTCAAAGACTATTTTACCCTCTGGTTCTAGGACCTCTGGGCAGTTATCTTAGATAATTTCTTCAAAGGTAATGTCAAGGCTCTTTTTTTCATCATGGCTTCCCGGTAGACCAATAATTCTTAAATTGTCTCTCTTGGATCTATTTTCCAGGACAGTTGCTTTTCCAATCAGATATTTCACATTTTCTTCTATTTTTTTTCTTTCTTTACATTTTGTTTTAATACATCTTGATGCCTCATAGAGTCATTAGCTTCCACTTGCTCAATTGTAATTTTTAATGAGTTCATGTCTTCATTTTGCTTTTGAGTCTCCTTTTCCATTTGGTTGATTTTAGCTCTCAGGGTGTCATCTTCTCTATTTAGATTCTGAATCTCCGTAGCCATTTTGCCGATCTTATTTTTTAAGGACTTGATTTCATTGGTGGTTTTTTTTTCCCCAATTTTTTCCATTTTTTCTTTTACCTCCCTAATTTAGTTTTTTAAATCCTCCTTTAGCTCTTCCAGTAATGCTTTTTTGGCCTTGAGACCAGTTCACATTCCCTTTTGAGGTATCAGATGTGGGTGTAGTGTCAATGCTATCCTCTTCCGAATTGGTATTTTGATCATCGCTGTCTCCATAAAAAGAATCAATTGTCCTCAGTTTTTTTTTTTGCATTCTTCTTCATGTTGGTTAGCTTTTTCCTGGTTTTACAGTGAATTTCTGCTTTTGGGGTGCAGGGCTCTCTGTCCCAGGTTTCTTGTTCTGCAGATTGTGAGTCTAGTTACTGGCTTTGTATACTATGGCCTTCAGTTTCCTGAGGTGTTGGGGGAGGGGTCTGGCTGCCTGAAGTCTCCTTTTCCCCTGGGACTGCTTTCCAGCACTGTTGCTCTTCTGCAGTGGTCTCAGGTGTTTGTTGTCTGTGCTGGTGTCTGACACTTCCCCTGGGGGAGCAAGGGTATGTCTGGGTTCCTGGTGTTGACCCCTGCTGGCTCTGCCCCTCTGGGACTCAGGAACTCCCGCTGCTTGGCCACTGAAGCCCCATTTCTGTCTCCTCTATTCCAGTGTTTTTACCTGAGGAATTCTCTGGGTCAGGGAGGTGGGATTAGAGCCTTTTACCTGGCCATTAAGTCTCCTGGAAGTTCAAGAAGACGCATTTCAAACTTTTATGCTGCAAGCTTCAGGAGTTGGTGTCTCATGGCCAGTGGCATTGCGCGGCTGCCTCTCATCACTTCTACAGACTCCCATCCTGTGTTGTGAAGCCTGGGGATCTCTGCCAGTTTCACACACCCAGCTTTCTCCCAGCCTTGGTTGCTGTCTCATTTCTGCAGCTGCTTCCGCTTTGGTGCTGTCTGGTACATCTCCGCAGGTTGAGCGCTCTCCATAAAAGTATTTTGAAACCCGTATTGCACAATGAAAGAACAAGATAAATAGATATTGCCTTCTTTTTACTTCATAGGAATAAGCAGGTAGTGCTAGCAATGGGGATGTGTGATTAATAGAGAAAAGATAAAATCAGTAAATTTGGTGTGATCAATGCCCTTTTCCTCAGGAGAAATATAACTGTCTCTGATTATATATCTACCATGTAAGTAGATATGAGGAATATTGATGAGATGCAATATGGTATAGTGAATAGACCTGGCTTCCTGATGAAAAAGACTGGGATCCTGGCTTCTTATCATAGTGTCTATAGGACCCTGGGTGAGCCACTTAACTACTTAGTGCCCTCAGAACACTCTAAAAACTAGAAGTGTCAAAATAGCAATAACTGCATTGGTAGAGGATATTTCCTCACTAGTAGTTCCCTGTACCAAAGAAATCATAGGTCCAGACTCTACTATTTCTCATCCCTCCCCACAAAAATATTAGGAATATTAAGACAAATCATCCTGGATACATATGTATATGTATGCATGCATGCATGTGTATGTCTATGTACACATACACACATGTATATATAGAGGATACATATGTGTATGTGTATATACATACATGCATATATATGTATATATACATATATATACATATATATCTCCAGAGAATTGTAAACATATACATACACAGAAAAGTAAAAAAAATAAAATAAATCAGGAAAATAGCACCTCTACTGATGCTTTCCTCCCTTACATCTCTTTTTAATAGAAAGGTGGCTTAAGGATCCTAGAATTAGATCTTGAAGGAACCTGAAATGTCATCCAAACCAACCCACTCATTTGACAGATGAAGAAAGTGAAGCCTAAAGATGTTAAATATCTTGGGTAAGGTCATGCAGGCAATAAATGTAAAAGCTGGGATTTGAACTCAAGTTATTTGACTCCAAATACAGCATTCTTTCCACTATGCATTCTATTTTCTCAAAAACTTTGCCAGAGGGCCCCAAACTTTTGTAGGCCCAACCAAGCTGAAAAGCCTTCAAATATAGGTCTGGTTTTGTTCTGACTCTCTCGTGTTCAAGAAACTGTCTGACTACAGAGACTTTTCTTATCATCTTATCATCTATTATACTTTTTAAGATTGGAGAGAAAGATGGGGTGAATAGAAGACAAATTCCCAGGTCTTCTTCTGACTCTCGCTATAATGTTCTTCCCAATATACTATTCTGACACATTACAAACAGTATTCCAGTTTGTAACAGTTCCAAAGAAACTACCATCTAGCATATTCAGGAAGTTCTTGCCAACATTCAAAGAACGGGTCTTCATACTAATGGAATCATCAGTCCTTGATATAGTAAAGAAAGTTGGTAGAAACACAACTCTTAGACCTTCTTGTCTTTCAGAATATTTTATTATGGATTTAAAAAATTGGCAGTTATGGTATTTCATGTCATCATTCAAAAATTATTCTTCTTTTTCAATGATGTTAGACTGATGGAACAGTTCGAGGGCATCAGTTTATTAGATGTCCTATATATCACAAACTTGTAAACCTGAAAGTAACCTTAGAGATCATTTTATCCATTCGATGTTCTATACTGCATGAATTCTGAAATTTTGTCAACTTAAATAAACCCTGGAGTTTGTGAACTTTCAAAAAATGTTTAAGAGTATTTCAACATAATTGGTTTCCTTTTTAATGCTATACATTTCATTTTATTCATTTAAAAACAGTATTTTGAGAAAGGTTCCATTACTGTGTTATGCTGCCAAAGAGGCCTATGGCAAACACAGCAAGAGAAGTTTCCTTGGTTTATTGGAATTGGCTTCTATTTATCAGAAAAAGCCATCTTGCTTTCTTTTAAAACCAGAACTACAGGTTGATTAACCTTAAGATTATTATTTTCAAATTTTAAATGCGAAAAAGTAAATTTTCTCATTAAGGGGAGGGGGAGGGACAGCATGGTATAGAAGTCTTGCCTTAGACTTGAGAATACTTGTGATCAAGTCCTGCCTATGACTGATTGTAAATGTATGACTACATAAGGAGAGTCACCTCCAAGTTGCCCCAGGCAGATCTCTAAGATGATAAAGTAAGGCTATAAATTGCATTAATGGAAGCAATGACTACAACCAGATTTCCCACATGAATGAAATTACAGATCCAGACAAAAAAAAAGTGAGTATATGCTATTCAAGTGATCTTTCATTCTGTAACTGGCTTTGTATGTGCAGTTCTTATGATGTGATCTTCTTTCTAGTATATAAAAAAGGGTAAGTTCTTGGACAATTTTTTTTCCCCACGAAGGGGGCTGTTAAAATTATCTGTTATTATATAATTGGAACATAGAAATTAAAACCCAAAGATTAAATGCAGTTTTATTCAGTAAAGTCCAATAATTCTCTACTATGGTATTTTACTTGGCTACAGAGCTGGCCACGTATTTCAATGCCAATAAAACATCCGTGTACATTACTCATTCGATGCTTATCATCCTATCGTTAAATGGAAGCAGCTAAGTCTGGATTTCCTTTTGCAGGGAAACGATTAAGGGAAGACTTTAGAGATCATTTCCTTGTGAAATACTTTTTTTTCTCTTTAAATAAAGTATTCCAGCTGGTCAACTGGGAAGGACTGATACAAAGTAATGCATTATCTATGCTGCTGAACTTTATTTGACTGTCACAAAACAATATAAAATCCTATTACAGCCCATTGAGAAAGGTTTTCTTCTAGCCATGGCCTTCAAGTTCAGTTCACAAAAATCCCCATCCATCATTTAAAATCATTGACCACATCTTTCACTTCCTTTTCAACCATAGTTCATACTGAACCTTTGTCATTCTCTAAACAACTTGACATCTTACATGCAAAACAGAATTTACTGTTTTTCTAGAGACACCCACACTTCCCTTCTGCTGAGATAAACCATGCAACTGCTTTAAATCTTCCATTTTCTGTCTTGTGTTTACTGGATGAAAAAGGCCTCAGTGCTATCTGAGCCAAGTAATGGAGAGAAAAATTTTAAATAGCTGAGAAAAGTAATGTTATTTTACTGTCTTGTGGCTGCTCCGTGATGTCCCTCCTTGCCTATGCAATAAGTTCTTCCACTTTAACATGTAGACTTTAGTTTTCTCAATTGTTGTTGTTCATCCTTGGAAAAAAAGATTTATCTAGGAAAATTGTGCAAAGGGGCCCAGCTCAGTGGAGGGCCTTCTGTTAATTCCATTCCATTTCACTCAGTTCCATTTTTAACTCATAGTTCAGTGCTCATTGAGAGTCATAAGACTCTCCTCATTGGTGGAGAAATATTACTCAATGCTCAGTATGAAGGCTCATATATATTAGGCACAGAGCTTGAGAAAAGAGAGGTTTGGTCTTCTGACTTCCAATTTCAATAAATTGATGGGTTGAGAGTCTCTTCAGGGAGAGATCCCTGAAGGGAGAAAAAGATTCTCAGAAAGAGTCAATTATGTAGAGTGTAGGCACCTTCATCATGTCCCTGTCCGCAGTTTGCTATACTGGAGATTTCAAAGAATTTCCCTTTGAGTGAAATCTGAGACTCTGTCAATGAGCTGAGATATCACGCTCCCAGTAGGAGAGCTAATTCTTTCTACGTGTTGTCTGGTATATCCTCATCTCTCCACCATCACTGACTTCTGGTTACTATTGGCTTGGATAACAGGAAAAACAAACAAGCATTTGTTAAGTGTCTACAATGAACCAAGTAGCAATACACACACACCCACACTTATGCATGTATATATATACATATATATATAGGTGTGTGTGTGTATGTGTATATATACATGTCCACACATACAGGTGAATGTATATATGTATATGTGTATAAATATACACACATATACATACACATACATATATATGTTTATACATACCTATATATACATATATACATATATATACATATATATACACATATATATATATATATATATATATATATGTTCTGATTTGATCCTTATAACAACCATGGGAGGGAGTGCT
Organism: Phalanger gymnotis; assembly: GCA_028646595.1. Lineage (NCBI taxonomy): Eukaryota > Metazoa > Chordata > Mammalia > Diprotodontia > Phalangeridae > Phalanger > Phalanger gymnotis. The sequence goes on along the minus strand of JAQQSZ010017408.1, from coordinate 1,942 downwards.
ATTATTATCTCCACTTTACAGAAAAAGTAACTGAGGCAGAGGATGTTAGGTGACTTACTCAGGGTCACATGGCTAAGTATCAGGATGAATTTGAATTCAGGTCTGTCTGATTACAGGCCCAGTGCTGTAGCCATTGTGCAATCTAATTGGATAAATGTCTTTGTTTATTATTTGCTATGTGTTTTCATTGTGGAATTGAAGGTGGCAAGGGAATCAAGCCTCAGATATATAATCTAGGAAGCTACTTTCTCTAAGGATTAGTGACCAGGAGCTCAGCTTGTACATAAAAAATTATTTTCTCTAGGCTAACAATATTGGAGGAGGGCAGATGCATATAATACCCCAACTCTCAGAGGAGACAATAGAAACCAGCATTTGGTGGCAATCTCCTGTCTCTCCTACTGTTAGAGAAGTGTGGATGGAGAAGACTCTAGAGATATCTCTTCATCAGTAACACCCAGTCAGACCCATGTAAATAAACATAATCTACATGGGCAACACAAAACCCACATTCCCTACATGTTCACTAAGCATTTATCAAGGGTTTAGAATGTGCCAGGCTCTGTGCTACTTTACTTGTGATATACAGTCAAAACCGTCTAGTCCCTCACCTCAATTTGCATGTCATCTCTCCCATTAGAATATGAATTCCTGTGGTCAGGCATCTTGTTATTGCCTTTATTTATATTCCTGGTGCTTGGCACTGTGCCTGGCTTATAGTAAAGTCAATAAATGCTTGCTGACTGACACATCTGCTTTTAGATAGATTAGTGACCCCCGGGGCAATTCGCTTCCAATACAAATACAAATAAAAATAAAGATGGATCAGCTGCCTTTTACTGAGATCCATTTTACTTGACAAAATCCGATCATTCAACTTACAGGACTGATATATGGGGGAATGGGCATTGTGGAATGCTAGTTACCGGGTAAAAAGGCCTATTCCATGTACACACCATGGAAACCATTCAGGAGAGGCAGATAGGTGATACATGGATGATAGATGATATATGATGAATGTACAGATGTATACTTATATGATGGATAATGTGTATAATTCATTTCCTTTGTAATCTTTTGTATTTTATTTTATGCATTCAAAAACATTATCCTGAGGAAAGCATAGGCTTCAACATACAGTCAAAAGAGTACATGAGACAATAAAGCTTAACAATGCCTAACAATAACCAGGCCCACTGCTTTCATGGAGAACACTTTCCTGGCTTTTCTTTGTTCTCTTCTTTGCCCTTTGCTTAGGCTGTTGAGCAAGGCTCAAGTGTAGGCTATATTCACAGAGTAATAGTGTCCAGAATGAGAAGGGGTCTAGCTTTACTATACTCTGCCCTGCTCAAATCATATTTGAATTATTATGTTTACTTCTGGGAACCAAATTTTTAGAGGGCAATTGACAAACTGGGGTAAGCTAGAAGGCTCCCAGATTGGTGAATGAATTAGAAATTGTGTCATATGAGGATCATTTGAAGGTGTCGGGGGTTTATGCTGGAAAAGATAAGAATTAGTGGGGATATGTCCATCATCTTCAAGTTTTTGAATACCTGGCGACAGTCAATAGACATTTATATTATGTGCCAGGCACTGTGCTAAGTGTTGGGGATATAAATATGAAAGAATGAAGCTATCACTTGCCCTCAAGGAGCTTATAATCTAGTGGAGAAAAGAAAAATTACAAAAGGAAACTGAAAATCAGAGAGGGTACCTTATGCAGTGGCATAGTGGAGAAATCAGAGAGGTCCCAAAGTAGTACAGCCAGGAGAAAAATGAGATGTCTGAGCTGGGGTTGCTTCTTTTTTTTTTTTTAAATTTATTTTTGACATGTTTGGTTTTCAGCATTGATTTTCACAGGCGTTTGAATTACAAATTTTCTCCCCATTTCCTCCCCCCCCACTCCAAGATGGCGTACATTCTGGTTGCCCTGTTCCCC
>JAQQSZ010017407.1:0-10809 GCA_028646595.1 Phalanger gymnotis | reverse complement strand
CCTTAATGTAGAAGCTGCTAGATCTTGTGTTATTCTGATTGTGTTCCCACAATACTCAAATTGTTTCTTTCTGGCTGCTGCAGTATTTTCTCCTTGACCTAGAAACTCTGGAATTTGGCAACAATAATCCTAGGAGTTTTCTTTTTGGGATCTTTTTGAAGAGGCAATCGGTAGATTCTTTCAGTTTCTATTTTACCTTCTGGTTCAAGAATATCAGGGCAGTTCTCCTTGATAATTTCTTGCAAGATGATGTCTGGGCTCTTTTTTTTTTTGATCATGGCTTTCAGGTAGTCCAATAATTTTTAAATTATCTCTCCTGGATCGATTCTCTAGGTCAGTGGTTTTTCCAATGAGACATTTCACATTGTCTTCCATTTTTCATTGCTTTGGTTCTGTTTGATAATATCTTGATTTCTCATCAAGTCACTAGCTTCTACTTGCTCCAATATGATTTTTAAGGTGGTATTTTCTTCAGTGGTCTTTTGGACCTCCTTTTCCATTTGGCTAATTCTGCCTTTCAAGGCATTCTTCTCCTCATTGGCTTTTTGGAGCTATTTTGGTATTTGGGTTAGTCTATTTTTAAGGTGTTATTTTCTTCAGTATTTTTGGGGTCTCCTTTAACAGGTTGTTGAATTGTTTTTCCTGGTTTTCTTGCATCACTCTCATTTCTCTTCCCAATCTTTCCTCTACTTCTCTTACTTGCTTTTCCAAATCCTTTTTGAGCTCTTCCATGCCCTGAGACCAATTCATATTTTTCTTGGAGGGTTTTGAAGTAGGCTCTTTGACTTTGTTGACTTCTTCTGGCTGTATGTTTTGATCTTCTTTGTCACCAAAAAAATGAATCTAGAGTTTCAGTTTGAGTCTGAGTTCCTTTTCACTGTCTGTTCATGTTCCCAGACAATTACTTGATCCTTGAGCTTTTTGTCAGTGTATGACTGCTTGTAGGGTGGAGAGTACTTTGTCCCAAGCTTTAGGGTCCAAGTACTGCTGTTTTCAGAGCTACTTCTACTCCACTGTCACCCCAGATTCTGTCACAGCAGCACTTCTCCTACCGCAAGAACCACCAATCAGGACTTCAATGCAGATCCAAGCAGGGCACAGCAAGAGAACCTGCCTTTGTGCCCACAAAGCGGTCTTGCACTCCCACTCTGATCTGCTGCTAGATTCCTTGCACAGTGTGAGCCAGGGACTCAGGAAGCAGCTGATGCTGGAGCTCTGGAAGCATCCTCAGGGGCTTCCTGCTGCTGCCACAGCCACCTCTGTACCACCTCTGCCACCCACAGAGCTGGCGGCCAGACCAGTCTCAACTCAATCCCACAGTTTCCCACTAACCTGCTCTTTAGCGTTTGTGGGTTGAGAAGTCTGGTAACTGCCACAGCTCAATGATTCACGCTGGGCTGGGCTGTGCTCCGCTCCTAGCACTGTGCAATAGACCCTTCCAGGCTCTCCTGGGCTGAAGATCTGTTTCCCTCTGCTATTTTGGGGTTCCACAGCTCTAGAATTTGTTCAGAGCCATTTTTGCAGGTGTTCGGAGGGATTTGGGGGAGAGCTTAAGCAAGTCCCTGCTTTCCAGCTTCCATCTTTGCTCTGCCCCTCTGTACTTCTTTACTAACTCCTCCAGATGTTTTGAATAGGGCTTGGCACCCAGGAGATGCTCAGCTGATACTTGTTGATTTCACTTGTCAAATTGCCAATCTGCACCGTGCTCTCCCAAGGGACCAAATGAAAGCACAGATGGCTCAAAACTACAGAGTAAAACATAAAAACAAAGCATGTTCATATACAAACTGTCCAAGCTTAGGCTGATGGTTTGCCATGAATAATATCCAAAGGAATTGGTACAGACTCTTGTAATTTGTTGGAGTTTGATCCATAGTAGTGGCAGGTAGGTGATATAATGAGTAGACAGAATGAAGTCAGGAAATCAAGTCCTGCCTAAGACACCTACTGGCTGACTAGCCAGTGTGACCCTGGACAAATCACTTACCATCTCTAAGTCTCAGTTTTCTCATCTGATAAATGACGATGATAATAATAGTACCTACATCAAAGGCTCATATGGATCAAATGACATAATTAATATATGGAAACTTCAAAAACCTTAAAGTATTACATCAATGTTAGCTGTTATTAAATACTATTTTTATTATTGCCACAAAAAAAGAAACTGCAGATTCGAGATCTTCCAGGGATGGTGCGTCAATATCAACTCTGTATTCTATGAGGCTTGAATTATGTGTCTGTACCAAGTAGGCCAGTACATAATTTTTAATCTAGGGGTTATATGCAAACACCTGGGGTAGTATGAAAGACAAAGCACCAGAAGTCCTGGCTTCAAGTCTCAGTTCTGTCATTTATGAGATTCAATGAGATAATATAAAGGGTTTTGCAAATCTTAATTGTCTTTTTTTTTAAATGCCAGCCTTTATTTATTTATTTACGCCTAATAACTTTTTCCATCAATATGAATTGGCCACTCTGTAGTCTGAGAGTTCACTAGGGCACTGAAAATCAGTTAGTCAGTCAATAAACATTTATTAAGTACCTACTATGTGCAAGGCACTGCGTTAAGCACCGGGGATACAAAAAGAGGATAAAAATAAGGAACTTATAACCTAACAGGGGAAACACCATGTAAATAACTGTAGCATGCTATCTACAGGCTAAATTGGAAGTAATAACAGAGAGAAGGCCCCAAGTTATATAACTTGTCCATGACCACTCACAGCTAGTATAAGTCAGAGGCTGAAACTGAACCCAGGTTTTTGACTCCCAAACCAGACCATCTATGGAGCACATCAAGATGTGCAATTTATGTTAGTGATTATTGACATTGTTATTATAATTATCATCATCTGGATGATATTGGATGGACCACTTAACCTATCTCAGTCTCAATTTCCTTCTCTCTGAAATTAAAGGATTGGACCAGATGATTTCATTGACTTGGCTATGCACGGGGCCCGGGGAGACATTGGGTTAGTCAACAGTTATGGGCTTGTAAATGTGCTCTGTCGATTGGTAGGTGCAAATGGACCATAATCGCCTCATTCCTTCTGTTCCTTTACCTCTATTATCTCTCCTAATATGTACTTTATTCTTGATATAACAATAGAAATTGATATTCTAAATTAATTTTTAAAATAGGCCAAAGGAATAGTTGCAGTTTTTTTTAAGTACACTGACATGACCAAAAGCTAACCATATCCTTTCCCTCTATCCTTTCCCTCTATTTTTTAAAAATAGGAATTCCATTCATACCCCAAGGCCAGCACAGTTTCTGGGTCTTCTAAACCAGAGGATTCCACAATGTTCTGAGTCCCCAGTTCATGAACTTCTGTAGTGTGACAGCTCTGATCAAAAAGAACCAAGGGGAGGAGGGAGAAAGAGCCATACTTTTTCCAAAACAACAGGAAACAATCTCGATCAAGGATAAAACGGGCTGAATGCCCAGAGCCAGAGGAGTCAGTCCTAACAGATGCCTCCCTAACTGGGGTAGACTGTACAAGGCAGACACAATGCATGCTGGGAAATCTCTCTCTTTGTCAGTCAGAATGTGGCATGCTCACCCACAGAGCACAGCCAACAGTGACCTGGATGCTCCCAACACCTAGAAGCCCACAGCTGCCCTCTTCTAGACTAAACATTCCCTTTCCTTTTCCCCAAGGCCTCCATTCCAAAATGTCCTTGGAAGGTCTCAACAGCTTAAGTGAAAAAATGTAGCAGTGCTCTCTGAATGCTGGTATGGGGAGGTGTGTTCACATACAGCCAGGGCCACGCATTCACACTGGCTGCATGCTGTTATATTTTGGAAAGACTCTGCAGATGTTTCCACTGCGCTTTTGCTTGTAGAATGTTGCTCTCTGGAACAGTGTCAGTGTGTGTGGGCTGCCAGAATAAAGGTGAGAATTAAAAAAAATAAACATCGTGGGAAGAACACTGAATGAGAGTCCAGTGTTTTGGTTTTCTAGGTCTTCTTTAGGTTACAGTAAGGGAAAGAGGGAGAAATTCTAAATTGCTGACAAAATAACAGGTGGAACTCACTACTGCTTTATAGTGGGTGGCTCAGGAACTTATTAGAGACCTTCGGAATTCCCCCCAGAAATAAAGTGAGGAAGAGGAGAAGGCACTGCCTAGCAACCTTCTGGCATTTTCTAACTGCACTGCCTTTATTTCATTTAAAAAAAAAACTAATCTTTTTTTTTGTATCATTGGTTTTTCCTATTATGTTCAGTTCCCAACATACACCTCCCCAGAGAGCCATTCCTCAGGAGAAAGAATAAAAAAGAAATCAGTTGAACTAAACTAACTACCACATCGACCAAGTACAAAATTACATAGTTTTCCATTTCCATAGTCCCTTACCTCTTTCAAGAAGGCAGAGAGGTACAATCTCCTTTCCTCTCCTTTGGGTACATTGGGTTTGAATGCCTTCAAGTACTTAAGGACTCCTTCCTCTAGGAACCACAATGTGATGGATATGCAAGGGAGCAGTCTTTGACAGGCCATGAACTAATCACAAAAAAGGAATCCAACAAAAAAGTGCTAAACTAACTGTAAGAGATGGATGATGCCAGATGATGTTATTATGAGGCAGGAATTAGTCCCTTGTGAATCAAAAAGGAAACAACTACCCTGGAATTAAGAATCTACACCTTAGGGTGACCCTTAAAAGACAGTTCACTGAGTGTAGGAAGGAGACTCAAAGATGAACCCAAGTACTCATGGTACAAACAGAAGATGCATAGAGCTAAAAAGGAAAACAAGTAGCCACATGGAACCGGGAGAGCAGAATGATAAGCAGAAACAACCATCAAGAAGAGAACCAGGTCTTTGGGAGTAAGGTTAGGACAGAAGCTTTGTTGTTGGGACTCCTCCTCACTCCCGCCCTGGATTACAGATCCCAAGACTACAATCCTATATTTTCTTACCCTCCTTGAGCTCTTTTATGGACCTCTGAAACTTTTCCTCTAGGCCTGGGATGGTCTTTTTATCTTTGTCTTAAATGTTTACTTTTTCTTAATAAACAGTCCTAACCGCTGACATTTTCTAGTTCAGTTGTACTTATTGGGAATGCAACTGGGAGACAGTAACTGAGAAGAAAACATGCCGGCAGAAGAGATAGAGATAGATCTGACAGTGATGTATTTTGCTGAAAGCACAGTCTCTGGCTGGGGGCTCAAAGCTAACAAAAAAGATGAAAAAAAATTATAGATACTTTGAAAGTATTAAGTACTTTCCAGAGCAGAGAAGGAGTGTTTATACTGGAAAACCCTTCTAGGCAACAAGTTAGTAATATGGTGAGGGACAAATAAGAGTGATTGAACAGCTACTTTATCGCCTTAACACTGCTACATATATTATGATTATTATTATTTCATTCATATGCAATATTCATTTTAAGAACCGAGTTTTAAAAGCACTTAATTTTAAAATGAACTTTCCCCATACTAACCTTATGACGTATGCGTATGTTGGAGAACTCAAACATTCTAGTATTTTAAATGATCTTCTTTCGCCTTAGATTACAATGTATTGAATGTGAGATTTAGAAAAAAAGTTTCCTCATTTGTAAAGCAAGGGAGTTAGGCCTCTGAGGTATCTTTCAGCTCTAGATCTGTGATATGATAGCCTCCACTTTTTCTCACTTCTGTTTGGCATTTAAAGCCCTTCACAACCTGTCTCCAACTTGCCTGGATTACATACAGCTCCCATTTACATAGTCTATAGTCCAGACAAACCAGCCTTCTTGTCATTCCTCAAACACGGCACTTCATCTCCAGTAGTCATGCATTTGTTTGTACTGGCTGTCCTACATACCTGGACTTCTTTTTCTCTTCCCCTTCACCTCTCAGAATACCCAGTTTCATTCAAAGCTTGTTTCAAGAACCACTTTCTGCATGGCACTTTTCCGGATTTCTATAACCCTTAGTGCCCAAATTACTAGGCATTAATTTTATCTCTATTTTGTATGTACTTACATATATATATATATATAATATGTATATAGCTATATGTAGATATATGAGTATGTATGGGTATATATATCTCTATATATTTTTATATAGAGATAAATATACACACAAATGGTCTCTCCCTTGAAGTTAGGAACTGCTTCATTTTTATCTTTGTGTTTCCTGTGCCTAACATCTTCCTTTTATAAGTGGGAGTTTAATAAGAACTTATGGATCAATTTCTTAATTTGAAGTACATTAGATAAGCTATAGGAGGTGTGAAATGAGGTCCCTGTATTGCTGCTTTGTTGGTCTAGGCCTTTCCCGTACAACTTTCCAAAGAAAACATGGGGAAGTTCTTTTGACAGACCAGAGGCTTGTTCCCAGCTAATGTTGCTTGTTCTTAGGAGGAATCTTCCCTCTAAATTCTGAAAGCAGCATGTATGGCACTGGCCAAGAAAGGAGCAAATCTTTTGTCCTTTGCCTCTGTTGGCCTGGTGTCCTTCAGAATTATCACTGAAGCATAAGATGTTACCACAAACCCCAACCAACTCAGGCTGAAAAAAAGGGATGCTGGAGACTTTGTAAACAGGAACACTCAGAGTGAATCAACCTCAGTAAGTGAAGCAAATGCTTCTTGCAGAATGTCTTATAGCCCTCAGGGATGAAGTTTGCTGGCTGACCCTGTTCATATTCAATATGGATGCCTGTAAGCCAGGAGGGAATGTGTTTCATTGAGCACTCTTTCCTAAAGTAGATCAGAAGAATGCAAGAAAACAGGAGAGGTCTTTGGTTGAAAATATGCATTGAATCATCCCAATTAGGTTTTCAAGATGCTCAGTTTTCTCATCAGTAAAATGAGGCATTGAAGCAAATTATCTTCATGGTTTCTTCTAGCTCAGGCATCTGCTAAATAATCACGATTACTGAGAATTGACTGTAGGATGGAGGAATTGTCACGCTCCTTCCAGAATACTGTTTCGTTTTTGCCTATGCATCTCTAGTGACCAGCACAGTGCCTACACAGCACACAGTAGGTACTTAGTAAATATTTGTTGAATAAAGACATGTCATTTTGTTCTGTGATCACCAGCATTCTTAGGAGAATTTAGATGAAAAGGATTTAAATAATAGAACAGCAGTGTTCATCAAAGACCAAGTGACTTTTGAATTAAAGCTTGCCCACCCAAACCACTACCACTCTCAATGCAGCATTGTAACCAGGCAGACTTGTGTAATGCAAAGGCTGGGAATCAGGGGACCTCAGTTTGCATTCTAGGTTGCCGGTAATTCACAATGAAGCTTCCTGGAGAACCATGTAGTCTCTCTGTGGTTCCGTTTCTTCATCAGCAAATGAGAATGAAATCATCTGCTTCTCTTAATCATTTCAGCAGTCCTGATACTTAAAGGACATCCCATGGGAGAGTCAGATAGGGCAATGATATCAGGGCGCTAGGTCTGCATTATGACACGGCAAAACTCACAGGGGAAAAATGCAAAGCCTAAAATAAAATACCAGGGGGAAGAATCATGGGCAAAGGGGATAGTATATCGAACCTAGGTATACATCCCATAACTTTCTTTTATTATTAGTCTTAGCTCTTCCCTAGATCAAATCCCTTTTCCACATTGATGACCCTCTAAATATTTGCAAATAGCTAACATGTCTGATCATATACAGGCTAACCTTCTGCAATATCATACAGCACTTTTCCAAGGTTAGCACAACTAGGTAGATTTTTTTCTATAGCTCTTATTTATTTTCTTAAAAGAATTAAAAGATTTCATATCATTTAGCCTTATCTCATAGGAAAAAATAAAGTCTAAAATTTTAAAAATGTTTATAACACGTGGAACTTTTTTGAATATCGGCTTTAAAAGTTTCCCAAGTACTTGAGATAATCCAATAGTCCAATTTAAAAATAGAAGCATATCTCAGAGCATGTGATTAGAGAACCAATGACTAATTTTCACTGTCTAGCATCTTTCCAAAGCCACCTGCCCGCTATGCGCTGCATCAACAGCATTTTCAGCAGCCAACAGGCCAATGGCACGTGTTAACTAGTGTCCAGAACACTGATAAAGGAGAAATATTGAGAATTCATGTGTAAGCAGAGAGATTTGGGATAAAGAGAAATGCCCACACACTCCCAAGTACTTGGAGGAAGGTAGCTGAAAGGAGTTTCTGGCACAAAGGGCTCTAACTGCTTGACCAAGTTGTGACTTAATAATTGATGATGTAAACAGGACAAACAGCCATCATCTCTCCTAACAGTGCTGACAAATGCTTCTGATTCTCTTCAGTGGTAGGGGAGGCTGGGAATTCTGGAAAAGAATAACACCAGCTTCCCATCACAGAAGAGTCACAAGTGCTAATTATTCAAGGCAAGTCTCATTTATTCAAATGCAATGTAAATAAAGCTGCTTGATGGGCCAAGAAAGGAGATAAATGAGTGGGTCAAACAAGGTAAAGCTATGACTCATCCTTGTCTTCCTGGCAAATGAGGCTATCAATTGACGAGGGTAGAAAAGTGGAGAATGAAGGCTTCTGGGGTAGACTATCTTAAGAATATATGAGTTGTCACATGAGTCACACTCATGGCTTGTCTGGCCCAAAGTTCTGTCTGTGATACACTGGGAAATACCAGACAAGAGCCTCAAAGGTAAGAGACATTCCTCCAGACATCTTATATTTCCATAGTGGAAAAATGGCATCTCAGATTTAGAGCTGGAAGGGGCCTTAGAGGCCACCTGATCCTATGGTCTCATTTTGTAGATGAGGAAACTGAGACCCAAGAAAGTTAAGTGACTTACCCAACCTCATACAGGTATTAAGTAACAGAAGAAGGGGCTGAACAGAGGACCTATATAACTCTAAATTCAATGGACTTTCCAATGTATCCTGTGGGCTCTCTGTCCAACCCCATAATTTTACAGGAAAGGGGAAAGTGAAGATTAGGAAAGTTAAGGGACTTGTTGAAAGTCATTTAAATTTGGTGTAAACTTAGAGTCATGCCATTGCAGGACTGGAAGGAATTTCTGAGGTCTGCTAGTCCATAAAATACATGAAAAAAGGAATGCGTTCTACCATACTGTGGGGAAGTTAAGAGTGATGTATTTGGAGTCAAAGAAGCTGGGTTTGGAATCCAGCTTGGCCATATAATATCTGAGTTACCTTGGGCAAATCAACCGTAACTTCTCTGACTTCAGTTTCCTTATCTATGATATGAGAAGATGGGATTAGACAACTTCATCCACCTCTAAATCTATAATACTATGACCCTCCTCAAGTAGTTATCAAGTCCCCACTGAAAGCTTTTAAGAAAGGGGAGCTCACTATCTATCAAGGCAGATCTTTCTGCCTTGGCAGTTTTGGAGAAGCTAAAATCATTTGGAAGTTTTTCTTCCCATAAAGCAGAAATCTGCTTGTCTATAAGCCATACTTGTTTTTTATTCTGTGCATATGCTGTACAAATTTCCTTTGATAGAATGTAAGGTCCTTAAGGGCAGGTTTTGTTTTTCTCTCCCCAGTGTTTCTGACAGTGCCTGACATTGGTAAGCTTAATAAATATTTGATTGATTGATTGATTGTCACAAGTTTGCCCTCTGAGGCCAAGTAGGATAAATCTATTATCCTATGAACACTCTGGGGGTGGAGGGAAGGGGAGAATCAGAGAAGATTTTGCAATCTTGCTGCCTGAGCAGAATCTTGGAAGAAAGAGAAGTATTTTTGATGGGTGGAAATAAGTAGTACATTCCAGGTCTTTGTGAATGCATGGAGATGGGAGAGAGAATGATGAGTTTGCAGAATAGATAGTGGTTTGGTTTGGCTAGAACACAGAATCCATTAAAAGTAAAGTTGGAAAAGGTAGGTTAGAGCTGGATTGCAGAGAACCTTATATGGCAGGCTAAGGTACTTGCAATCTCATGACAACCCTCCTTTGAATATCTGGAGATGATTTTCCACAGCCCTCTCCTCCAATCTCTTGTAGAACATCTCCAAATGCTATGCTTTCCAGTCTCCACTACAGTGCCTTCCTCTGAGTCTGCTTAGTTTTTCAATGTCTTTTCTAAACATGTCACCTAGAACTTGACTCTGTCAGTCTTCAAGGGGTGGCAGGGAGGCTTCCTCATTCTAATGGGAGAACAAATCCATGTTCATTCTGTCCATGACCTCTGTGACCTTATGGATTGTCAGCCAACCCCTCTCAGACTTCAATTTTCCAGAAGAGGACTCCTAAACTTTCTACTGTCTTATGAACAGCAAAACCAACTTACATTTATAGAGTGCTTTTTACTGTTTACAAAGCATTCCACATGCCTTACCTCGTTTAATCTTTACAGCAGTCCTATAAGGTTGGTAAAGCATGTCATATGGTCCCTATTTCATATATGAAGACTGGATCTCAAAGAGGTCAAGTGACTTCAGAAAGCTAGTAACTGAGATTGTACTGAAGCCCAAGGCTGCTGACTCTAAGTCCAGGGCTCTTTCCTGTCTTTGTGTCGTAATCCTCACATAATTTCTCCATATTCACTGTAGCTTTCTTTAGAGGGGAACAGATTGTTTAAAATGGGGATAGATGGGGAGGTACACATAAAGACCCTAATGGGAAAATATTGAAAGTGGATATGGTGGATAAAATCAACAGAAGGTGTGTTGATAGCAAATAATAATAATGACAGTGAACTTCATCTAATACTTTAAATTTTATGAATCTCTGCCCATAAATTCTCACTGGAGCAAGGCTGATTCATATTCTTATACCCTCTACTACAATATCACCATAAAAGAATCCAAAGTAACTGAAATTGTTAGTTAATAACTAGTATTTCTGATTGCCAATCAAGTCAATTC
>JAQQSZ010017406.1:0-10810 GCA_028646595.1 Phalanger gymnotis | reverse complement strand
CCTTCCTCCCTTTCTCCCTTCCTCCCTTCCTTCTTCCCTTCCTTCCTTCCTTTTTTTCTTCCTTTCCCAGCAAACATTTATTGAGGATAGTCCTTGCCCTCAAGAAGCTCATAGTTCCTCTCCAGCTAGATGCAGGTAGAACCAGCATCTAGATCAGGCATTCATCGGTGGTTGCCAGTCCTTGAAAAATGGAATTTTTGCTGCTTCTGGAAAAGAGGCCGTGTTTCAAAATGCCAGTTCTGCTACTTAGTACCTTAGTATGCGTGTGGTCTTGGGAAGGTCACTTAATGGCTGTGGGCCTAACTTTCCTTATCTGTGAAAATGAGGGTATTGAATGAGATGATTCCTGAGGTCCTTTCCAACTTGAAATCTATGACCCTCTAGACTGGCAAAGGAAGGAACTCAGCTTTCCTGGAGGCACAAAGGCCTGGTTCCTGCCAACTGCCACCAGAACACAGCTGACTCCCATCTGTGAGTAGAGGGAACAGGGGAGGTAAGTGGGAACTGTCCACAGCTGTTCCTCATCCAGAAAATCCGATGGTAGGACTGGTTTAAAAGTCTGGCAGGTATGCTTTGCTGGCCGAACGTGACAAATCATGGAAACTTTTCACTCGTCCTAAGACCTTTCCTTTGACCTGCCCATTCTCTGGTTCTGCTGACCCTCACTTTGGCCTTGGACTGTTGGTTTTGCCTGTTCCCTCAGATCTCTCTAATTCACTGCTGCTGACTGCTTTACCAGGATATATTGCCTCTGGCCCTTTCTGGAATCTGTGTTTGACAACCTGGTAATTAATTGATTCTCTCTGCTATTTGTTTGACCCCTCTCTTTGCCTCTGGCCCTACTCGGACCCTTTGATACCATCCAGTACATACACAACACGTGACTTGCTCTTCTCAAAATTAGACTTTCGCTGATGCCCTTTCTTTTCTGCTTTGTCCTGGGTTAATGGCACCATATCCCAGGTTTCCAAATAGCCTCGGGTCCCCTTCTTGGGAGCTCAGCATCACCCATGAATCAACATCTGAGATGTAGAGTACAGGAAGAAACATATAGACTTCAAGAATAGGGCAGAGTTATGGGTTGGAGCCTGGTCACCAGATGCTGTAAGGCAGAAATGTTTCATGAATGAACCTAAACATGAGCCTTCCTAGCATTACCTTTCTGAGAGAGTGGGTGGCAAGGGATAGGGTCATTGATAGCCAACATCCAAAGCATCTTATGCTGGTTCCTAGAATTGGCATAGTATTGCTGTTCCTAGAAGGAGGATCATCTTTTCCATAACTCTAGGTCTGGGGTGTAAGGGTCAAGTATGGATTGAATGTGTGTCTATGTATATATATATACACACACACATGTATATATATATATATATATATATATATATATATATATATACACACACACATATATACATAAACACACATATATGCATATATAAACAATATACACATACATATATACATGTACATATGGATATACACAAATACATATATGTATACAAACACATATGTGTGTATGTGTAACCTCTACAGCTATATGGGACCCCACCACGGTTTGTGACAGCCTGGGGCTCTTGTAATTTGGCAGGATTCAGAAATAGAACATTTTGATAAGTCAAATGTTCTGGTTACTATAGGACTACCAAACATACATGGCTTGCCAATTTCCAAAGACGTATCATATAGTTAGTTTTATTAAGCAAGAAAACCACACTGAATATAATTTAATCTGCTCTTTGGTGATTCAAGAAGGCACTTTTGGATCTTGCAGTGCCGCAGGGTTCCCATTATGAACATCAATTATCGTCCTCCTAGTGAAGCATGGAAATGCTGGTTAATAGAAGGTTTCCAGTTGATAGAGTACAGGATACGAGACAGTTTCCTGTGTTTGGTGACCTTTGTGGGTGATAAATAAGGAGCTGAACCAATAAGAGTTGGCAGACTGGGGATGGGATGGATTTAGGTGGAGAAACCTCATGGTCTGAGGCCTAAATCAACAGGGGCAGGGTTTTGGTATGTTGCGGCCATGGCAGTGCAGACTGACTCTTTTGGTTACAGATTATAAATGCCTCTTAGAGAACGCACAAGATGGCTCCTCCGTGTCTAGTAAACTTCAACAAACACCTGAGAGATACCACCGTGTGACTGCATAAAATGGAAATAAAGAATGGCAAATAACCCATTGACTATGCACTTTCTCACCTGCTGAGAGCAAAATGCAATCCAATGCAATTTTAGTACTTACATGCCCCTGGGGAAAATAGACCCCTAAAATCATGGAGTGCAGCATTGGAAAAATTCACTAAATATGGGCCATGCTCGGTGTTATAAAATCTGCGGAACCTCAGGCTTTCTCCTGGAGTAAAGCCGACTCCAGTAAATTGGCTTTGTTATACTACCCACCTACCATAATGATAATGGGTCCCACATAATTTAGAAAAAAAATAAACCTAATAAGAAAAGTCTTTAATAAATATTAAGGCCATCTTATTGGTGTAGCCATCGGCATTAAGATTCTAATTAACAAAATGATCTCTTTAAATGTGTGGAACAGTCTGTAAATTGTTGGGAATAAAGAAGGCTGGGGAAAAAATCAAAACAAAGTCCAATAACGTGCACAATATATAATGCTTTGCTCATTTGTTTAGATCATATTGAGTTGATCTCCCATTGACATTCCAGCTTTATGTCCTTAGTCCCTTAAAAATTGTGCAGTTGAGTTTGATTATGTTCATGTGTGTGAAGATACAATGAGATTATACCTTGCTAAGACTGTAAGCTTCTTGAGGGCAGGGATAGTCTTATCTCACTTTCTATTCCCAAGGCACTATACATAGTAGGCACTTCATAAATGTATTTCCTTTTTGGAGGGAAATTAAATAGAAATTATCAGCATTATCAGTAACCATTTATTTAGTATCTATGAGGTACGGTCCTTGTATCATACACAGGGGAATAAAGAGATCTATTTTAAAATAGTACCTGTCTAGAGAGGCTGACATTCTAGTTGGAACTAGGGGACATATTCATAGCAGAATTAAAAAAAAAAAACTATACAAGCTATCACAGGATACTGGATTAAAAGCTGGCAAGGACCTAAATATTCATCTAATCCCTTATTAGGAAATTGCAGTCCAGAGATTGTAACCAAATGTATGAATGTCTAAGCATGTATGTTCCATGACTTATGTACATTTTTCTGTTAATGTTCATATAAAGCTGCTTCTCTCAGTGTTCAGAAGCCATTACTTACCTCAGCAGAATGGGAGTGCAAATGTTGGAGACCAAATGTTGTCAATACTGGCAACATCTAAGATAGTTTGATTTTCTACCATGTAATTGATATAAATTACAGAGTTCCAGAATTTGAATGCCAGTAGTATTTAAAACAGAAGGCTTCTAACAGTCAATTCTGTAAGCATTTATTAAGCACCTGTTATGCTTTAGGCACTCTCCTAGGTGGTAGGAATACAAAGAAAAAGTGATAATAGTCTCTGCCCTCAAGGGGCTTACTTTTCACTGAGAAATTAGTTGTTTATAATAAATAAATACAAAAAGTATACGTTAATAAAACGTGATTTTGAGAAGAAGAAAGCAGTTTCAACTGGGGAGAGAGGAACAGAGAGGGCCTCAGACACGAGTTGGAACTTGAGGTAAATCTTGAAAGAGGGTGTATGGATCTCAAGAGGTAGAATGAGGAGGAGAACATTCCATACTAATAAACAGCCTCTACACAGAAGGCGGGGGTGGAATTGCTTCTATGGGGTGTGGTGAGTAGGCCTGAGGCAGCCAGGAGGTGGTACCCTAGTACACAGAACACTGTCCTTGTAGTCAGGAAGGCCTGAGTTCAAATACAATCTTAAACCCTTACTGGCTGTGTGACCCTGGGTAAGTCACCTCCATCTCCTAACCTATATAATGCAGATAATAACAGCACATGCCTCTGATGGTTGTGGTGAGGAATAAACTTAGATAATATTTGTTAAGTGCTTCATAAGCATTAAAGCCCAATATAAATGCTAGCAATTACATTAGGCCAGGATCCAGAGATTTCACTCAACATTAGTCTCAGAAAAGACAGACAGATTTACGCTTTTTAAGTTGTTCTGTTTGGTTGTAATGTTTAATTGTTCTGTTTTATGTTGTGTTTGGAGGCGATATGACATAGCAGAGTGCTGGGCTTGGAATCAGAAACATTCTGGTTCAAATTTAACCTCTGGCACTTACTTTGTGACCAACAAGTAACAGTAACTACTGTGCCTCATCCAGCTTCCTAGATTTGTTTGCTAAGTCATAGCCTGGTGATGATCTGATTTGGTGCAGGGAGGTTCCCCCATAACCAGTAATTCACAGATTCTTCCCATATTGGCATACAGCAGGTTTAGTTTTGCAAGCTTCTTCAAATTTTTTTTGGATGTGAGGGAAAATGGCAGAAGAAGCGAAAGGGAGAGAATAAAAAAAGAGATGAAAGGAATAAAAATAGGAAAGAAAAAAAGGAAGGAAAGAGAGAGAAAAGAGACAGTGATAGGAAATTTCAGTTCCCTGCCTTAAGGACGACAACCACATTTATATGGAGTAGAGCAGACTCCATGCAAGATTCTATCTGCCACTCAACAAATGATTCTCCACTTGCCCTTACATCGTCCCAGCTATCTGGGGACTTGTGGGGATAGCTGGAACGTTATGTACCAGTTTTCTGGAGCCGAGATGATGACTACGTTATTTTTTATTTCTTGAACATCACTTTGGAGTGTTGTGGTTGTAAGACTTAGAAGAAGATGGAGTTGCTGTCCAATCTGAGTATTAATGGAAGCTTAAGTTGAAACCACCAAGTTAATTTTCCCTTATGGCTGAAGTGGAAACGGAATCTAAGCCACAGCACAACCCAGCCCCTAAATCTCTATTAAAAAACACCTTGGGTAGTCTGGTACAGCTTTATTTAAAGTCAGTGGAGAATTATAAAGTCAAGAGTGAAAAATGGTGCAACAAGAAAGAATAATAAAAAAATACTAGATCAGTTAAATGCAGTCAAAGGCAATTTAGTGTATTCTGACACTGGCTCTTATTGATGCAAAGAATGTGATGTGTCTGGTAGGACATACCGTGTGGGAGATGCAAAATGGAGGAGGTGGCCCCAGTGTATGACTCAGAGATGGTGGCATGTAGTTGTGAGAGGTGTTATTCAGCCTCGATTGTAGCAGAAATGGGGGGGGGATTCAGACTCCCCTAACTCTCTATTCTAACAACTAGTTGTCCTCTCTGTCCATGTTTATTTCGCTTTTCCCCCGTTTTATGGAGATAAACTCAGTTAGATAGGGAAAGTGTAGGACCACCCCCTACGCTGAAGGCAGAGGCACCACAGCCCTCCCTCAACCACCTCCTTTAGGATGCTCTGAGCTCTCTATGAAGCCCTCTCTTGTCCTCTCTTTGGGCATTTCTTACCCAGGCTCTCTTCCATTCCCCTATCAATACTTGCTGCCTCCCATCCTCTTAATCCCATCTTAACCATTTTATCTCTCCCAAGGCTAGTTAATATGATGAACTATATCCACTAAGACCTTATGGATTGGTTTATCACATTAGCTACCCTTTGGGGTGGAGGAGTAAAACTGGATGGGACTGAAGGCATGTAAGTTACCAAGTGGCATAGTTTGGGATTTGGTTTAATGTTTTTTAGAGTCTCTGGGTACAAAGTGACTTATTCCAAAGAGATGGCCATTTAGTAGTAGGAGTTTCAGATACTCTGGAGCCACAATGGGGAAAAACATTTGGGTGGGCAAGCTTTTTGTGACTAAACAAATGACAATATACAGGTAGCTATTGACATGTGGAATATAAACTCCTTGGAGGCAGAGACTACTTACCTGTTATTGTTGTATCTCTAGCATCAAAATGGTGCCTAGCACTGAGTCAGTGCTGAATACATCTTGGTTGAATTGAATTGAGGCCCCCTAAGAAAGAGGTGCAAAAGGAAGCCACTCCCCTCAATAAGCCCTGAATTGGACCCCTATTAGTAAAACCTATATTCAGAAGTCTAAGCCAGGAAGCCAAATCCTTCTGGGTCACACCCATATTTAAAGTCATGCCCTGAACATGATTCCTTATTTAAAAGATTAATTTCCAGAAAGTTGGAGCTTAAATGAAAGTAAGTTTGGCCTTCAACAGATTTTCCCAAAGGGTGGAGTTGACTGATGAATGGTGGAAAATCTGAAGGAAGTAAGAGAAGATTGGTGTGGTGTGTGTGTGTGTGTGTGTGTGTGTGTGTGTGTGGAGGGAAGGTGAGGCAGGGAATTATCAATCTCACATAGACAATAAATTTCCTCAGCTCTATTTTATTTTAGTGACCAGAAATAGGCAAGCCATATGACCATATGCTGTCCACTTGTCCTTCTATGAGTCACAGTTTTTTTTTTTTTTTTGACAGATCAGGCAGGCATCATTTCCTTCTTTCAGAAGGCTACTTGCTGCCTGAAAAGAAACCAAGACACAGTTCGGTATTGGTGGAGGGTCAGTATAGATGATTTGACTAACAGTTGGTACATGTTAACAGATTCTTCCTGATGGTCAGGTATCCTTAGATGCTGATGCATGGGACATTCATGAGAGTGGGCTGCTGAGAGGTTGTGTTTAAGTAAATAAGGAAAATCCAGAGAGTGGAGTTGGGATGGGGCGGGGAGGGGAGAACAAAAGGACGAATAAACAACTTGAGAACTGAGCCTTAATTGAGGCCTTTACTCAAATGAATATTTTATTTTAAAGCCCCAACTTTTTTTTTTTAAGACTTGGGTCCTGAATTTGATTATCTACCCTGCCATTGCTCTCCAGAACAAGGCCTTTTCCAGGTGTCCACCATTCGATGTTCCTTCCAACTGTGCTGATTTATGGAGTTGGAGATGTTTCCAGGTTTTTCCAAATTCTGTTTCATTGCTTAGTAATAAAAGGGACATGTGATTTCTGGCTTTGTGCAGATCTTTCGTTTTAACAGCCCTTAATACCAAAGACTTTTTCGATTAGTCTATGGCCTGATTTCTGTGATCTGGAGGTTAACAATGCATTTCTGGGTTTGAGAGTATCAAAGTTAATATTTTAGGGTCTTGCTCATCTCTTTCTTCCTTTGACTGCAGTGAAAGCTGCCCCCTGGACACCCTCCCCCCAATATACCCAAAATCCTACAGGAGGCCCTGCCCTTGCATTTGCTCTCTCAAGAAAAATTAATGTTTAAATAACATTTGCAAAACCTTGCTACAGGTGTGACAGCCCCACACATATGGCTGGGTGTACAATGTCAGGAGGCTTTTCAAATCCTGGAGGGCCCAGTCTCCATTGGCAACGTAAGCTGACCCTGAAGGCTTCTAAGATGCCTGGAGTGTTAACTAGGAGTCTCAAATAATGGATCAGGTGAGGACCCCAATGGTCCTTACCCGTTTGGCTGAAAGCTAAGTCGGATCCCAGCTGATAAACCTATCCCTTAGCTCCCTTTGGGAGTTTTCCCAAGTGGCAGAAAGAAATGTGTCACAGGTAAGTAATTGGAAATCAATAGCAGGCCTATCTTTTGGTTACTGTTATCCCTGATAAAGCCAACACACTTCGCCCAGGGCGTCTGGGAACTACCAGGTAAAATCAGTTCAGCCATCACTGAAACGGAACCCTTCAGTGTGGAAAGAAAGCAGCTGCTTGTTTTCACACTGCTTCCCCCTTTACACTTCTAATCAGCATTGTAAGGCCACTGGCCTTTTCTCTCTCTGGGATTTGCCAAAGGGCATGGAGAGGGTTCTGTGGGGAGGAGGGTGAGATGGGGTGACAAAGCCAGCATCCCCAGATCATGAGGAGATCTGAAATTGAAGCTGGCCTTATTGTCTTGCCACTACTATTCAGCTGGGTTCAGCAATTGTGTAGTGAACACCTCTTGGGTGCCCAGCATTGTTCTAAGGAGCCATTATGGAGGTTATAGAAACAGTGTAAGTGTGGCCTCTTTTCTTGAGGAGCCTGTGGTCTCATGGGAGTAGAGAGCACAAGACCCACGTGGGTAGCTGATAACGCTATCCATTCAGGCTATTATATGAGTAAGTGCCAAGTGGTATTGACAGGTGCTATCATAGGAAGCAACTTGGTGGTTATTAACCTGGGGTCTACAGAGCCCTCAGGGGATCTGTGCATGGATTTCAAGGGCACTCAGAATTCAAGGGGGAAATTTTATCTTTATTTTTTTTACTAATGTTTAGTTTCATTCCTAATAATATATATTTTATGCATTTAAAAACATTGTTCTGAGAGAGAGGAGGAGGAAGGGAGGGAGGGAGGGAAAGAGGAAAGAGAGAGAGAGGGAGAGAGGGAGAGAGAGAGAGAGAGAGAGAGAGAAAGAGAGAGAGAGAGAGAGAGGAGTCAGTTACATTGAGAAAGATCAGAATAAACTACAAAGACGTCAATCCTAGACCATCTTCTCAGAGAGATTTCCAAACTACATTGGTCAGATTACTGAAAGAAGTTATAAACTGTGAGATGATCTTCTGCACATATGGAGATGGATTAGGCAGAAATTGTTCATATTTCCCTCTACTAAAAATGGCTTGATTTTCCTATTGGAAGTAGTTCTTTAACTGACTCTTTGCTCTCCCTACCATGTTCATTCTTCTTCCATATTTCTAAGACTCAGTCACAAAGTATCCCAAACTACTATGGTGTCCTAGAATAGAGCAGAGACAGGAGACAGTTGGAAGTAGGAGTTCCCTTACTTCCTGGATGTAAGAATGTAAAAAAAATGACAGGGCGTTTAACCAAATGACCATATTACAAGAGGCAATGTTGTATTATATAATGAGTTCTGGATAGGGAATTGGAAGTCCTGGATTTGAGTCCTGGCTAGAAATCTTATTGGCTGTGTGATGGTAATCTCTCAGGGCTTTATTACCTTTGCATGCAAAATGCCAGTGTTGGGCTACTTCCTCTGTTCCAGCTAGCTCTAACACCAGACTTAGAGTTAGAAAGTTGTTGTTGTTATTGAGTTGTGTCTCACTCTTTGTGGCCTCATTTGGGGTTTCATTGGCAAAGATACTGGAATGGTTTGTCATTTCCTTCTCCAGCTCATTTTCAAATGAAGAAACTGAGGAAAACAGGGTTAAATGACTTGCCCAGGGCCATATAGCTAGCTAGTGTAAGGTCATATTGGAACTCAGGTCATCCTGACTCCAGGGTTAGACTCTTATCTATTGCACTATCCAGTTGTCCTGAAGAATTAGGAAGACCTGTGTTCAAATCCTTCTTCAGACAGCTAGCTACTATGGGTGTTCAAAGAGAACTTGCACCTCTGGTGTGAGGGCTGCCAAACCCTTTTCAGGGCTGCTCATCTACCTTTTGTGTTCAAGTGCTTACCCAGCTCTTACTTGTGGCTCCAAGGAACTATGACATTTATAGCAGTACCCCAGTAAAACTGTCTCAGCAAACAGACTAAGCCAGGTTGAGGGTAACCGATAGGCCTAACATCCATTAATGAGTTAGAGGGATGTCTACCTCCAAGCATGTGAAGACTTCCCTGGTGGAATGGACAGATGTGAACAATTTGTTCCACTGGCCACAAAGATAGCAGAAGCAGGCACTCTAGAGTCCTTAGAGTTTGGTCAGATATTGAAGATGCCAAGGTCATCCAATGCATCCTGGGCCATAGCCAGTCATCCTAGATTTTCTATTGCACTGTTCTTAAATGAATCCAGAAGAAAGAGTGAAGCTGATGACTTTGTGCAACTCTGCTTCACGTTAATCCAATTCATGTGCAAGTTAAGACATCACCCCATGATGTCACTGATCCTCTTCAAAAAGAGACAAATGAACAACTAGCTGTGTGGTGCTGGTCAAGTCACTTAAATTCACTGATCCTCAGTTTCCCCTCTCAAAATCGGGTAATAGTTGCACTTACCTCATCAGATTAAATAAGATCATGTATGTGAAGTACTTTGCAAACCATAAAATCCTATAGAAATGTCAGCTATTATTATTTTGTGATGATGTGGAGGAAACCATGGAATCAGAAAGTAAATGGACTCAATATGCCTTTCTGGGGTAAGAAAGGGAAATGGAAATCAAATGTTCGGCTTCTACACTTGCTGAAGGAAAGTTATTATGCCCTTTATTTTTTCTGTTAGTTATCTATTTATTTAATATTTTTAGTTTTCAGTATTGATTTTCACAAGTGTTTGAATTACAAATTTTCTCCCCATTTCTACCCTCCCCCCACTCCAAGATGGCATATATTCTAATTGCCCCATTCCCCAGTCAGCCCTCCCTTCTGTCATCCCACTCCTCCTCATCCCCTTGTCCTTTACTTTCTTGTAGGGCAAGATGGATTTCTATGCCCCATTGCCTATATATCTTATCTTTTTTTTTGAACATCTGCTTTTAAAACTTTGAGTTCCAAATTCTGTCCCCTCTTCCCTCCCCACCCACGCTTCCTAAGAGGGCAAGCAATTCAACATAGGCCACATGTGTATCATTGTGTAAAACCCTTCCACAATACTCATGTTGTAAAAGACTAACTATATTTTGCTCCTTCCTATCCTATCTGACTTTATTCAGTTTTCTCCCTTGACCTAGTCCCTTTTGTGTTGGTAACCAAAATGGGCTCCTTAGCACTTAGTTCAATAAGTGCCCTTGAAGAGTTTGGCTTTTGTTTGCTTTGAGTAATTCAGTATATTTCATTGAGTCTTACTAAGTGCTAAGCCCCAGGTTCTAACCCCTATTAGGTGTTAACCAAACATATGTGGGTGTGGATTCGTAATTAAGGTGGGGCACAAAGTGGGGCTAACTCAGGGGAGGGCCT
>JAQQSZ010017405.1:0-10810 GCA_028646595.1 Phalanger gymnotis | reverse complement strand
TGGGGGCTGGGAGTTCTGTTCGGGACAGACCTTACCCCGAGACCATCCAGGCTGTCCTGGGCTGGAGCCCTGCTTCCCTCTGCCACTTTGTGGGTTCTGCAGTTCTAGAATTGGTTCAGAGCCATTTTTTCATAGGTTTTTGGAGGGACTTGGTGGGGAGCTCACGCCAGTTACTGCTTTCTAGTCGCCATCTTGGCTCTGCCCCCCAATGATTACATTCTTAAGAGTAACAGATGTTTTCCCATCTAAGTACTAAGCAATTTGACCTTATTAAATCCCTTATAATTGATATTTAATGTTTACTTTTTTATGTTTCTCCTAAATCATATAAGTCAAAATTTTCATTTACTTTTGGTCTTTTTGTCATAAATACCTAAAAATCCTTTAATTCATTAAATATCCATTTTTTCCCATTCAGGATTACTCTTAGCTCTGCTGAGTAAGTTATTCTTGTTTGCAAACCCAGCTCTTTTGCTCTTCAAAATGGAATGTTCCATGCCCTTCTGTCTTTTGATGTAGAAGCTGTTAAATCTCATGTTATCCTGACTATGGTTCTACAATATTTAAATTGTTTTTTTTCCTAGTTGCTTATGGTATTTTTCTCCTTGACCTAGGGGCTTTTAAACTTGGTTATTATAATGTTCCTGTGAACTTTTATCTTGGTATCTCTTTCAGGAGGCAGTCAGTAGATTTTTTTCAATTTCCATTTTACTCTCTTGCTCTAAAACTTTAGGGAAATTTTCCTTAATAATTTCTTGATGTATAATGTCTAGACTCTTTTTTAAAAAATCATAATATTCAGGTAGTACACCAATTCTTATATTCTCTCCTTGGTCTATTTTCCAGGTCAGTTGTTTTTCTATTGAGATTTTTTCACATTTTCTTCTATTTTTTCCTTCTTTTAATTTTATCTTATTATTTCTTGGTGTCTTACAATGTAATTAGCTTCCCTTTGCCTGATTCTAATTTTTAAGGAGGTATTTTCTTCCATAAGTTTTTGGATCTCTTTTTCCAGTTGGCTGACTTTCTTTCACGATTTTCTTGATTTTCTTGCATTAAATTATTTTTCCCCCTAATTTTTCCTCAATCTCTCTTACTTGATTTTAAAAGTTCTTTTAAAGCTCTTCCAGAAACTCTTTTGGGGCTTGTGACTATTTGACATTTTTCTTTGAAGCCTAAAGTCACTTTCTAAAGAGGGAGAAGCTTCCTTTGAATGACACCAGTACAGAGTTAGGGGCAGCTGGGTGTGCTGTGGATAGATGGTAGGCCTACAGTCAGGAAGCCTCATCTTCTTGAGTTCAAATCTGGCCTGAGCATTTACTAGCTGTGCAACCCTGAAGAAGTCACTTAATCCTGTTTGCCTCAGTTTCTTCATCTGTAAAATGAGCTGGAGAAGGAAATGGCAAACTACTCCACTATCTTTGCCAAGAAAACCCCAGATGGGGTTCTGAAAAGTTGGATATGACTGAACAACATTACAACAACAAAGTCCAGAGTTTTCCAAATTTATTGTTTTTTTTAGTAATCCCTTTATAAATAAATTTACTTTTTTTTCCACAATGAAAATTACACTTAAATGAAACTGAACAAAAATGATACTAACACAGTGAATTCATGACAACAGACAGTGAATGCAATACATCGGCACGCACAGAGCCTGGGCCTGGTATGCTGGCACACACGGCACACACTAAGGTGAGCATTCTTCCTCTAAGGAGAAGGGGAAAGGTGAATGATAATGTTTGCTGGCCCATCTGGCCCAGTCTCTGTGCATGATTGCAGTGCAGTGCAGTGATTACTTAGTACAGCATACCTAAACAGGTCAAATTTGAGTCTTAGAATGTTGCAGTTAGTTCATGACACTGATGATTGATTGTCCCACTGTATCAACTTTAAGTTGAACAATCTTTGCAAGAAAGTTAAAAGTGTTATATCTACTAAATTTTTCAATATCTTTCATTTGGATAAATTCGATATAATAAGCAGTTTAAAAAAAACCCTGCAACTTTACAATTGTGGCTTTACAACTTTAAAAATGGAAATAACTTCAGAATATAGATAAACTTTTTAACAACAGCAGCAATAATAATAGCTAATATTTATATAAGACTTACTATGTGGCAGGCACTGTGCCAGATGTTTTACAATTATTATTTCATTTGATTCTCACAATAACTCTGGGAGGTAGGTGCTATTGTTATTCCCATTTTAGAGATGAGGAAAATGAGGCAGAAGTTAAGTAGCTTGCTCAGGGTCACACAACTGGTGTCTGAGGCTAGATTTGAGCTCACATCTTTCTGACTCCAGGCCCAGTGCTCTATC
Source organism: Phalanger gymnotis (assembly GCA_028646595.1). Classification (NCBI taxonomy): domain Eukaryota; kingdom Metazoa; phylum Chordata; class Mammalia; order Diprotodontia; family Phalangeridae; genus Phalanger; species Phalanger gymnotis. Next base: position 8,488 of record JAQQSZ010017405.1, on the reverse strand, counting down.
CAATGTGTCACCTAGATGCTCCTTAGGTGGCAAATAATTAAATTTTTAAAAATCTAAATTTAAATCTAATTTTTAAAAATTTTTTTGTCATCTCTAATTTTTTTTTTGAAAATGTAATACTATTCCTTTGTCCTGGCTAAATATGTCATTAGTTTAAAGAGAAAATCTACTGGCAGATCTGCAGCTAGAGCTCTACTAGGACAAGCAAATAAAGTAAAGATACTTTAAGGAGGAGAAACAGAGGAAAACAAAGTAAAAAAAAATCCAGAAAATATGATCCACAATATTTATCAGTGGGATTTACAGGTGCTGAAAATAGGTACTGTTCATGGAGAACAAAGACTGCTGATTTTTCTTTGCCAGAATATTTTCGTAGCAGATTACATGAAACAACATTTTAAAAGTGCATATGCAGAATATTTTAATAAGACAAGGAATTTTCAGGAGAAAATTAGATGTTATTAATAAGCAAAATAATTGGTTCTGTTCTATAAGGTTACTTATAGAATTACTAAGTGTAAAAAGCCCCATTCAATAGGAGAAACATTTGGTGTCATTTGCAGCTATTGAAATGGTTGAATTGATGCTTGGCAAATCCTATGCAAAGCAGCTTTGAGGGGTTCCACTTGCAGAAAATACAGTGGGAAGGAGAATTGCCATATTTTTGTAGTCCTTTCTGATCTTCTAATCAGAACAATTAGGCGATCACCTAAGTGGGAAACTAAAATCTCTTTTTTTGTGTGTTTTGAATGGTTGAAGCAACGTATATAATTTAAAATGCTAGTTTCATTACCCATCTATGATAGATTGTTGAAAATATTGCTAGGTAAAATTTATTAATTTGCAAACCTACTAATTGCAATGTTTAATCGAGGGAAAATTTCAATATAATTTACAGATTTTTAAAAGTGAAAAAGTTATACCGCAGAAGAATGGTATCAAGCTCTGTACTGAGGGAACTTAGTGTCAGGATAAAATGTACATTAACAAGTCCTAGTGGAAAATGTACTCTCATTCACATTGTATCCTTCATAATAACTTTTTTCAAGAGTGTGGATGAGAAGCTACATACAGTTTTTCAAATTGTTACAAAAGTAAACAACTTTTAAAAACAATTCATTGAAAGGAAGGCCTGTTGTAAAATTGTGTGATGACATGAGGGAATAATATAGGGGACTTCAGTATTACAATGAAATACTCTGGCTTTTTCATGCTCTTGAAGGATGTTTGAGCTTACTGAAGAATTTGCTATTTTTCTTTGTGATAACAATAAACATGAAGCAAATTAATTTTATTTGTTATATTTATGTATTTATTTTAAATAATTTTATTTATTTATAATTTAAATTTCCTCTCAAAACATATATTTGGTGGATATTTTTGAAAAGCTGAGAACTTGAAATGAATACATGCAAGGTCCTCAAATTTATACTCTGACCCAGAAAGTTAAAGTTATTTTTCTTATGAACAAGTTAGATACAACTAATAAATTTTTAATGTGTATTTTGTAAATTCCCAAGTCAAAATAATACTCTTCTCCAAATTAAATAGAAGAAAGCAAAGACCTACTTGTTTATCACTTGAATGAGCTACAGAAGCAGTTTTTGTTTTATTTTAAATACTTAGATATTCATATATATGAATGCATAAGGAACCTATTTGTTTTGAACAAATATGATACATTGGGTCTATCTGAATAAGAGTGGTTGATAGATTTGTCTCATGATAATACATAAAAAAAAGTTTGACTTAAAACTCTTATTTTTTGGCCATAGGGGAACAAAGTGTTCTCTAGATTTTTCAAACAAAATGATAGATATTTTATTTCTGTTCGTAACATCTCACTTATACAAAATATAATGTTCTGCTGTAGCTATTAAAATAACAAAGAACAGAAATTGAGTAGTGGTTGAAAAATAGTTATATAAAAAGTAGTAATATCATTAATGACACCATGTTTTGGGAAATGTCAGGCCAACAAAGTAAGTTTACTATCAATGAAATTATATTTTTATGTTCATTATATTCTTTTATAGATACAAAAATTATAAAGCATTTTTCTAATTAATATCTCTATTGTTTTTATTATATATTTAAAATTGTGTAGACTTACAAACATTTTAGTAACTTCTTAATTTTATTTAAATAAAATGTAAACTTAGAACATTATTTGCTTAGATTTTCTTTATTAAAAGTCTGCATTGGGCGGAACATGGTAATTATTTTTGGTAAAAAAGATGGCCACTGCTACATAAAATTTGGAAACCTCTCGATTAATCAAATCAAACCTGTAAACTATAAGAGTCTTTTGTTTGTGGTATTTTTTTGGAATTTCATCCAATACCTGATCTTATAACAGTACAAGTCTATGGTTTCATTTTCCTCCTAGATAATTCCATTGCTACATTTTAGACCATGTTGATATTTGAAAATCAGACTTTTTTCCTGCACAGATTTCCAAATTAAAGGTCTCAGCTGTGCACCAGCTTAAAGACAAGTGGCTCTTTATTAAGCTGGGATGGCACCATTCTCCTCTTTAGAAGTTGGGGTGTCTTGTTGAAAGATATCTGGTTTATCTAGTCTAATGAAGGTAGGGAATAAGGGAATATGGTAGGGCACATGAGGCAGATCCTACATGAAAAAGTGGTTGGAGTGTACAATGTTCATGCTTTCAGATTTTACAAAGGAAAGAGAATAATAACTCCTGCCCTATCAGTTATCCTAAACACAGCTTTACTTTGCACCCCGGCTTAAATCTACCTAATGCTTTTCCATTAAATCCTTACAACAACTCTGTTAGGTAGATAGAATATTACAATCCTAGAAAGAGAAGGCATCTTTCCTTCCCACTACCAGGATCAGAGAACCACCTGACAATCCAGAGACCATGCTCCCTCACACTGAGGGGCATTAATCAACCCATAATTATAGCTGGTCCTCGGGCAGAGTTGCCTTGACTATTGATTGGAGGGTGAGGAAATCTACCACACTTCAACCCTCTATAATTAGCCATTCTTCAGACTGGAGCCTTGTCCCATCCAGTGATCCAGTCTCCATCCCTCTCCCCATATCAGGATTGATCTAGTTCATGTAGCTTGTCATATGGTTTGATGCCTCCCCATTCACCATCTCCCTCCCCCAAATCTGGCACCCTGTAAAAACCTCCGCATCCCTAGACACCTTCTCCAGATCTGGACGTGCTGCCTTCATGTCCTCAAAACACCAGATCAGGAATTGGAGTAGACGTGCTTCTTGCTCCTCAATACTTCTAGAACCCTTACCATTGTCACTCAGCTGACTCTCTTCTTTGGAAGTTTGATCCATTCAGACATAGCAATCCATCCTTATTCTTATTCTCTACCAGCTCCAAGGTCATTCGCTCGCTCTTCCTTTCTCAAAATAGTTCAGTACCTGGCTTATTGTCTTTCTCTCCATCCTAATACCTATACTTATACTTGAGAACTTCAATTACATGTTGATATCCCCTCGAAGAATTCCCAGTTCGTCAACTTCTTCAGCTCTTATGACCTTTTCCCTCATTGTGCTTTGGATATGGTCCTAACCATGATCTCGTTATCCAGAAGTGTGCCGCCACAGTCCATAACTGTGAAATCCTCTGTCCATCTTGTGCCTCCTGCTCTTCTATCTTTCCTTGTGTCTCATCAGTTTTAGACCTATTATCCATCCTCACTATAGTCTGAAGTCACACCACCCCTTCCCTGCTTCCCAAGGCCATCACCTTTGCTTTGGCCTCACTTTCCTCTCTTCTAAATCTTGACCCTTAAGTGAACTACTTTAACTTTAGATCATTTCTACCCTTGAATCTCTCATCCCATTAACCAATCACTACTTGTCCTTTTCCAAACCCCAACTCTATATCTGCTCTCTTTTTGCTTGTTTATAGGATGCTGGACACAGCTGGAGGACATCCTCCAATTCTGCTGAATCTAGTACAAATTTGTTAACATTCCCAAATGGGCCCTTATTGGCATGCACTGATTTCTTTTCTCATTATTGACTACCTTTCTATCAAACTCCCTACAACTGCTGTTTCAAACTTTATTTTCTCTCTATAAGTCACCTCTACTATCTGATATTTCCTTCCATCTCAACAGAAAACCTCATATTCCAGTGGAAAAAAAATGGAGGCTTCCCATTGTGAGCTTCCTCTCTTCCCCAATTTCACTCCCCCAGTTTCAAATTCTCTCTCCGTTATCCTGTATTCTCTCCTCCTCTGCTCCAGGCTCAAAGAAAAGGGGGCTTTCTCTTTGACAATGACAACTCCTCTACTTGCACCCCTGATACCTTACTCTCCCGTCTCCTTTGGAAATCTGCTTCATTCATCCCTTTTCTAGCCATAATTTTCAATCTTGCCTTATGTACACGCTCCTTCCTTACTGCCTAAAAGTATGCCCAGGTCTTCCCCATGCAATTGCTATCTCTGAATCTTCTCTTTGTACCAAAACACTCCTTATCAACAGACTGTTCTTACACATCTCCACCTGGATGTCTCATAGATACTTCAAAGTCAATATGTCCAAAACAAAATTCATTATTTCCCCTCCCTGAACCTATGCTTTCTTCTAATTTCTCTCTTCTAGCATATCACTATTCTTCCAGTCAGTTGGGTTCAGTTCACAATTTAGGAATTATCCTAGGTTCTTTACTCTCCCTCACCCTCCGTATTCAATCAGTTGCCAAGTCTTGTCAATTCTACATCTGAAAAAATTCTTACATCTATCCCCTTCTTTCCACTCACATGGCTATTATCTTAGTTCAAGCCCTAATCAGATGTTGCACAGATTATTGCAGTAATTTCTTAATTGTTCTTCTGTCTCCAGGCTTTCCACTCCTCAGTCCATCCACCATCTTCTGAATTGATAATCCCAATGTACAAGTTTGGATGTGTTACTCCCTCCTGACTCTGGGCATTATTGCACTGAGTATACCTTTCCCCTTTCTTTTTCCCCTTTATGTACTATTTTCTCCCATTAGCATATAAGCTTCTTGATGGCAGGGATAAGTTCTCTTGCTTGTATTTGGATTCCTATTGCTTAGCACCATTCCTGGCAAATAGTAAATGTTTAGTAAACATTTTTCATTCATTCATGCCTTCAAGAAACTCCAGTTACTTCCTATTTATCTCTATGATAAAATACATAATCCTCTTTTGGCATATAAAGGTCTTCACTAAAAAGATCTGGTCCATCTTTCTAGACTGATCACATAGTATTCTTCCTCTCTTGTTCTGCGTTCCAGACAAACTAGGCTATTTGCTGGATTAGTATCCTGAAGGCGGTGCCATATAATTATAAAACCTGGTGATATCTTGTACATTCAGCCACTGGAGAGAGGAGGAAGTATTCTCTGAAACCAAAGAATCCAGTCCACCTCATGCGGTTGGTCCTGTTCTGACTTACAGAACAGCAAGTCTTAGGAATGCATGGAGTTATGGTAAAATCCAAAGATTTTAGAGTTGAAATGTCCCTTAAAATTATCTTTTCCAATTTATTTATTTTGCACATATGGTGACAGATGTTGAGCAGTTAAGGACTAGTCCAGGTTCACTCAATTAGGTGTACCGACCCCACATCCAATGATGCTTCTATATGGGTTATTGGGGATCTTTATCTTAGCCTACATCTCCAAAGCAAGGATTCTCTTTCATATTTTCCTAGTTATAACATTTCCAGAAAGGATAAACACTAAGTTGGCAAATTTAGGGAGGAAAACCAAAACAAATTAGATACAAAAAGAAAAAAAAGACTTATTGGGCATTCCCCTTTAGCTCAGTTCTACAATATTACACAACAGGAAGACTCCCCTAATTATAAGAGAAATATAAAACTCCCTTGGGTTCCTTCTTTTCTAAAAAAGGTTATTTCTTGAACTCCCCCTTCATTCCCTATACCACAGAATTCACTTGAATTTTTTAATGTTTCTTTTGCACTCTCCAGAAATACTGTCTAAGATTATAAGCTGCTTTAGGGTGGGGACTGTGTTTATTCTAGGTATAGAGTTGAATGGAATCATGGAACTGGAGGGAGGACCTTAACAGTCAGAGGACTATAGTCTTTAGAGTTGGAAAGAACTTGAGAGATTTAGTACAACCTGCTCATTTTACATATGGGAAAACTGAGGGCCCAGATTGATGAAGTGACCCACCTATGGTTCCTCAGGTTGTAAATGTCAGTCTCCTGCCTGAAACTGTAGCATCCTGTATCCAAGAGAAAGCAAGAAGATGATGGATACTGGAGTCAGGATGGTAAGCTGCAAAAAAAGTCAGATTTACCTTTCTTCATTGCTTATCCTAAGCTTCGGAAATAGATTACTACAGGAAATGATGGAACTGCAAATAATAATAATAGCTAAGGTGTATACAGTATTTACTACATGCCAGTCACTATTCAAAGTATTTTGTAATTATTATCCCATTTGATCCTCACAGCAGCCCTGCAAGGTAGGTGCTATTATTTTCCCCATTTTGCAGATGAGGAAATGGAGGTAAATAGGGGTTAAATGACTTGCCCAGCATCACCTACTAAGTGTCTGAATCTGGATTTGAACTCAAGTCTTTTTGACCCAAGACTCAGCACTGTATTTTCTGCCATCTAAGCTGCCTGATAACATGGGGGAAGGGGGAGGTTCTTCAAAAATTGAACAATCTTGAGAAATCCACTATGGCCTTTGGTCAATATTAGCCCAATGTTGCAAAGGCACCTGGGAAAGAGAAAGTCTTCTTTAGTGAAGGCTTACCAGTCTAGTTTGAAATGGTACACTGTGTTAATTGTGAACCCTGAGACTGGACATAGAATCATGTGAGTTCTTCCAAGGACTATGAACTTGGACTCTTCTACACAAAGATGGCCAATGTGACCAAGGGCAGGAGCCAGAATCACCAGTTCTATAGACAAAGAGTTAAAACACTCTGTCCTCCTCCCATCAGTACCAAACTAATATATCAAACATGAATTAAGCTGACAAATATTTGCATTACGCACTAGTTAATTCTTTAAAGGACAACAAGATGACACATGGTGTGGTATAGTAGGAAAAGTTCTAGATTTGGACCTTAAAGACCTTGGCTCAAGAGTGGGCATTGCCACTTATTAGCTATGCAACCAGGGGTAAGTCCCTTTGCTTCTCTGTCCCCCAACGACTCATCTGCCCATAGGGATGATGGCATCTCTGCCATCTGCCTCAGGATGCTAAGTGAGGATCAGATTTTATAATGCTTGTCCAAATGCCTCATAAAGGAGGAAGCACTGTACAAATATAAGGGCTTAGAGAGGAAGTGTGGTCTAATGCAGTCCTAGTCAGAAACCCTAGGTTCTAGGCTCAGTTCTGTCATTTCCTAATGGTTTGGGTATATCAGTTTATTTCTCTGGACCTCAGTTTTTTAATCTGTGAAATAGAAATGACACTTGTATTACTACTACTCCACAAGATCATTATAGGATCAAGCTAGAGAGAAGAGCTAAAGTGCTTTGTGACATCTGAGTGCCATATAAATATGAGCTATGTTAAAAAAAATATTAGTGAAGGGCTGGGCCTTGACTAAGGTACTTTGGTAATGTCTCATTGTGGCATCAAGGTGACCTTGGGTTCTCCATGGCTATGCCAGTAAAGTACAAGTTCTGACAGGTTCCACCAAGCTGGAAATTTTTGGGGCATGGTGCCAGTGATGGACAACATAGCTGTTGTTTAAGGGCCAGTCTCAGTTAATCTGGGCAAGCTCATCCCTAAGCTGCTTGCTGGCAGGGAGATAAGTTTTTCACGTGAAAAAATAAAACCCTGGAAGACAATTTACTAAGTTATTAATAGGACCCAACTTGCTTCTGTGTCATAGAATTACTGAATTTTAGAATTGAAAAAGAAGCCGAGTAGAGATCTAATACAACTCATGGCCTCCCCTACCTAGCTATCCCCCATTACAACATTCTTGGCAAGTGGTCATCTATTGTCTACTTGAAATTGTCCAATGAGTGAAAACCCACCACCTCCGCAGCTGCCCCATTCCTCCTTTTGGGTAGCTCTAATTATTAGGAGGTTGGGTTTTCCCCTCTTTACGTCCAACCTAAAAGTGCTTCTTTGTAACGCCTACCCATTGCTCTTGGATTCTGCCCTGTTGGGATCAAACCCAACAAATCCAATCCTTCCAAATGACAGTTCTTCAAATACTTATAATCATAATGATATCTAGTATTTATATAGAACTCTAAAATTTGCAAAGTGATTTACAAGTTATTATCTAGTTCTATCCTCATGACAATTCTAGGAGGTGGGTGCTATTATTATCCTCATCTTACTCCTGAGGAAACCAAGGCGGATAGAGGTTAAGGGAGTCACATAGGTGTCTGTGCCTACATTTGAAACCAGGTCTCCCTGACTCCAGGCTCAATGAATGATCTATTCCAGAGGTGGGGAAACTGTGGCCTCAAGGCCACATGTGGCTGTCTAGGTCCTCACGTGCCAGCCTTTGATGTTT
>JAQQSZ010017404.1:0-10810 GCA_028646595.1 Phalanger gymnotis | reverse complement strand
TCTTGCTCCCTCTCCCTCACCATCTTAATAAGCAACACATCCAGATGAGGATAAATCTGGTGGAAAAACCCCAATCAAGCAGTCTGCTTCTTTGGCATTGTATGGGCACAGTCATGGCAGCTCCTAGCTATGCAGACCATCCAAAGCAGACTTCTGGGAAGCTGACAGCCCTTGGGGGTCACTGAACGCTTTCCAGCACAGTGATTATGAACCTTTGCAAATAGGAAGACCCCTTTTGAATATCAAAAACATTGTGTGGACCTCCACATGAGAGTAGTTGTATTGTTAGGAGCTAGTGATTGAGAAAATAAACGAGACAAAAAAAACCAGACACAGCTTCAAGTCAGGCCTTTAAATTCATTTATTTGTATTTTATTTTCTTAAAAAAATTTTTGGTTCTGTGATTTCATCAGTTTCGAGAACTCCTGGTGAGAAAACTCCTTCTAGCAATGAAGACTGGCAGCTGCTCCCAATTCGTACACTTGGCTGGTTGCTGGGGGTGCTCAGAGCTTGGCATGACTTGCCCAGTGACATACAATTGCCCAGTGACATACAGCTAGTCTGTCTCCAAAGCCAGACTTAAATCTTTTCTTTCTTATTCTGTGGCCCATTCTCTAGTCATGCTGACAGGCCGCCCCTCCACTTGGATTTTATTAACCACACTAGCGTCTATCTCCATTGGAAAAATATCCACTCTCTCACTTGAACCCACTTCTCCAAGAAGAAGGTTCTGTGGGTATTCTAGTCCCTTTTTTGCCAGAGGAGGAAACTGAGGGTCAGAGAGAAATAATTTTCTCAGGGGCACATAGCTAGAAAGTGCTGCACGTTGGATTTGAACCTGGGGCTTTGTGACCACAGATCTAATATTCTTGCCATTGTCTCATGTTGCTTCCTCTAATATATGCAGTCATGTAAAAGACATTATTAATTCAGTCTAGAGAAAGCGGGTTTACTTTTTTTTTCGATTTGCATTTAGATTTATAGATTCATGATTGCTTTGCAAAAATGACGTGCTGCTCCCCACTAGATGTCCTTGGCCCATAGGTTGGCAAACAATGCTCTATTGTCTTCTGTTACTCTTGGTATCATGGAGGAAAGAAGCTGTGGAATTGATTTTTGGAGGGTACCCTCTTAACGTACCAATGCTTTACAAAATGTTGATTTCATTTTTAATGGCACCTCTTGTGCAGATCACAAGCCCTGTGCGTGTTAGTAGATGGCCTTTGTGAGTAGCTGTGCTCACCACTACCCCTCTCCTCCCCTCAAAAAAAACCAAACAAACCTTCCTTAGTGTTCAGCTCTCTGGTGATAACACTTCTGAACTTAGCTAGCCTGCTCTTCAGATAAAAGATATACAGTCTGGTTCTAGGCCTGTACTTGAAGCCTTTAATGTTTGGTAGGGCCTACTAGAGATTGCCCTCTGCTGGCCTAGTCTTTGAGAAGCCAAGATCATCTACAAAACAGGACGAGGTATCAGAGAACTCTAGGGAAGGAACCTCTTAATAAGATTCACCAAAAATAGACGAATAGGCAGAGTGCTTATCATTGCAGTGGCCAAACAAACCAAAAGAAACCCCAGCCTGCCCTGAAGCAGGGACTGCATCTCCTTTACATAGTGACTCATTAATTTTTGTGGCAGGAGGATTTTGTGGCAACTAGGTAGGTAACCCTGCGTAGCAGAGACCCAACGACTCAATTCTGAGCTATACTCCAGGGTTTCTCGGTATGAAAGCCTTGAGCACAAGACTACACAAAATGTTGCTATCTGACTGCTTCCCCAGGAAGTGCTGAGGGAGTGAGGTTAGGCCTTACACTTCTGTGTCAAAGGTCAGCAGCTTCAGTGGCAGAAAGCAACAGGAAAGGGATGAACTTGAGGCAAATGATGCCAGAGAGGTGGAAGAGGCAGCAACAAATGAGGCAGTTGGGAAAGACAAAGAAATCATAAAACAACCATCTTGAAGCCTCAGTTATTCAAGGAGTATTTCCTTCCCCTCACCAGCAAGGGAGTCTGTGGGAAATTGAGTCCCTTCACGGCCGAAGGGGTCTGAGAATGATGAAAGTAATTGATATTCTGTCACTTAGTTATTCTGTCACAATTAAATGCTTTACTATTTGATTTATGGTTGATATCCTGGTCTGTTAGTAAAAAAGCTTAAGGTATATTTGCATCACTTTTATTACCCTCAAATACCCCATACTGAACCTGGAGTGCTGAGACATTCCAGAGTCACATGGGACCAATGTTAATATTTAAGGGAAAACTTCCTAATAGTTAGAGCTAGCCTCAGGAAGTAGTGGGTTCTTCCTCACTGGTGGTATTCAAGAAAAGGCTGCATAATCATTCATAAGAGTTATTGTAAGGATTCTTGTTCCAGTATGGAGTGGGTTAGGTGGCTACTAAGGTGCCTTTCAACTCTGAGATGTCATGATTCTGTGATAATCATGATTCTGTGACGCTATCGTGATTCATGATGGTACCTAATACAAGGCTAGGCACATAAAGGGCACCGAACAGAAATTTGAGAAAGTATAGTATAGTGGATAGAGCTTTGGATATCGGTTCAGAAAACCTGGGTTCAAGTCCTGGCCTTGTCAGTGGGTCAACCCAGAGACTTCCAGGCAAGAGACTTTCCCTTTCTAGATCTATTTCCTCCTTGGTTAAATGAGAGACACAATCTTTCCTTTAACCATCCCACAGGCTGTAGGTGGTAGGAAGGGCAGAGGCTCCAATAAGACAGTGTGTGGGAGGACTTGGAAAATTCCAAAACACTATCAGAATGTAAGGGCTGATTACCAAATGCCACCAAAAGACCTGGGAATTCGCAGTGCCTGCTCTGGCTTTCCATTCTGGGATTTGACTAACATTTGCAAATCCCCTCTGTTGATTTCTTTCGAGAAAATAACAACATCCTGGCTAGGTTATGAATAGCAAAAAGGCTGCTTGGGAAATTCTCTTGACTTGATAGTTTCATGACATTTTCACATGTGAACTTGGTACGTGTGTGTATGTGTGTGTGTGCGTGTGTGTGTCTATGTGAATGCACATTTGCTATGAATGGCAGACGAATGCATGAACCTGTTGGAAAGAGACTAGAATTGAGGGCCCTGCTTATGAACTTTAGAAAGGCAGTTAAAATGACAGGAATATTTCCCATGGTTTTCTTCTATTAATCGGAAGTGGTAAGGGCACAGTTCTTAACAGTTTCCCCAGGTGCCAAAAGTCTTGAGGGAAACAAGCAGAAAACAATGGCTAGCTGCCATGGAACATGCATTCAGGATGGCAGAGGAGAAGATTGTAGTAGTTGTATCAACTGTTCCCATCATGAGGGCAGCCCTTGAGGTGGGGGAAGGGACAAGCGAGGGCAAGAGGAAGTCTTAGTCTGCTCTGAAACCCAATTGCTCTTCTGTCCCTTCCTTGATTTGGGAGCTGAACTTCACCCTTCCACTTTCCCTCCTGGCATCCCTTTCTGGCCTCTCCTCTTCACTCCTCTCCTCTCAAAGCCTGATGAAGTAGAAAGAGATTTGCCAACTCTCCTTGCTTTTTCAGGAGTCTTCTCCGATGTTGGACAGATTCTCGGCTCCCAATCTGAGTTCTTTCTATCCCTGGGAAACCCTAAATGGCTGATTGCCCTCACTGGGTACTACTTTGGATGCCTGGGAATTGCATCTTCTCCCTCATCCTAATGTCCTTTCTCTCAAATGTAGAAGTTGTGTCTTTGCAGTACTAGGAGTTGGAGGCCAAGGAATTGAATCTTGGCTCTGCTGCCTACTATCTGTGTGACCTTGGGCAAGTCCCTTCCTGTCCCTGTGCTTCAGTTTCCTCATCTGTAAAATGGATGGGTTGGACTAGCTGACCTCTGAGGACCCTTCTAGCTCTAGGAGCCTAGGACTAGATGACCTCTGGAGTCCCTTGAAGTTCAAAATCTATGCCTCTCATTGCTTCCCCTACAGCCCTCCCCCACCCCTTCCTTCACAATCTCTTGAAGCTAGAGCCCACTTACTCTACCCCTCTCATTTCCTGGAGATTAAAACACTAGCTGGCACATAGTATGGGGATGAGAGTCCAAACTTGACCTGTGATTTCATTAATATAGAAAATTCCCAGGTGGGAAAAGTGCCTCTACCTCTCCAGGTGAGCACTTTCTCTCTAACTCATACTTACAGAGAATTATTGAGAGGTTAAATGCCTTGTCCAGGGTCACATAGCCAGTATCTATCCTAGACAGAACTTGCACCCAGGTCTTTTGGTTTCGAGGCCAATTCTCTATCTCTTCTGCTCCAGCTGCCTAGGATAAATATGTAATAAATGCTTAGTGATTGATTTTCCAAAAATTAAGGCCCAGAAAAGGGAAGAGGCTTGTCCAAATTCACAGAGAGAAACAATACTATAATTTGCATCTCTGGCAATCTGGGCCGCTGAGGTTGGGTTGTAATGTAATAATTACTGTTACTTCACAGAACCTAAGCAGAGTTCCTTCACAATAGCCAGGGTCCATTTCATTCACTCAGAGAAAACTGTCTCTCCAGAGAGACAGACAAAAAGTTCCTGAAGCAGCATCTAGTTTTGAAAAAGTTATTGTCCATAGGAGACTCCAGTGGGTGGGAATCATTAGTGCTTCTCTTCATCAAAGGGCAAAAGGGAGAGGCTAAGTGGAAAGCATAGCCAGCATGCTTGAGAAGGTAGAGAGGACATGAGGAGAGAGAACGGGAGGAGAAGGGAGGGGACGGATGGCTTTGCTGCGTCTCATTCTGGGCTCTGGACCAAAGTCGGGTGTGAGGGCCAGCTCTTTAGCCAGAAGGAAAGCCTGACCCATGATTACTAAGGCCTATGCCTTCCTCACTGACAGCACCATCTGGGATAAATCAGCTGAATTAGAGTGACAGCCACAGCAGCTACCACCCCCACCTCTGAGAGGAAAGTTAATGGCGGAAGGAAAGAAAAAAGCAGGTAGGACTAGTCTTGGTCACCCGCTCCTGCCTTGGCTTAATAACTGCCAGGTCCAAAGGCTCTCTCTTCCCTGGGGCTGAGCATGCTTTACTCGGCAGCCAAGTCTAACTAAATGTATATCTTTTCGGCTATTTCCCTGATAACTTGCTCATCGGGAGAGAGTATTACTGGCACAGAATTGGACAGCTCCAGGGGCCAAACTTGACCCATTAAGAACTGATTAGAGTGGACAGACCCAGGTTCAGAGCTTCTAATGTAATAGGGAGAGATGGAGTTCACAAACCAGGTCAGAATAATACTCCTTGTTGACTTGAAATTCGCAACAAACCTGTACCAACTTATTCTTCTGCAAACAGGAGCGCAAAGAAAATAGACAAGGTTAATTCCTCCTGGCTACAGGAGCCAGACAAGTTAACACGCCAGCCAGCTAAGTGAAATGTAGAGAGGCAGTGAAGTATAGTGGATCGAACCCTGTGCTAGGAGTCAGGAGGACCTCAGTTTGAATCCTCCACACTGTGTGAGTGCTCTCTGCCTCAGTTTCCTCATCTGTAAAGTGAGGGGGTTGGACTCCAGGACCTCTAAGGTCCCTTCCAGCTTTCAATTTATATATAATCCTAGAAAATAGGAAATTCGATCAAGTTTTTTTTTTAAAAAAAAGATAGCAGAAATAGTTTTTTTTTTTAATGTTAGTCTCTTCAGTCTTTCTTAAGTGTGACATGATTCTTGAAGGTTCTTCCAATGGAAGATGAGTTCTGGCAAGTTCTCCTAAGCTAGAAAAGCTTTGAGTCCTTACTCATGGACTCCACGCTCCATACCCTTGCCTGGGAGGGACAATGTACCCTGTTCTGAGGACTAGCCCAGCTGAATGCAGAGGAGCTCGTCAACAGGTCACAGATCACAGGCCACAGGAGGATGTATTTTTTAGCCACTAGTCCATAAAATCCACAGATCATGAGTTCTTAACCATTTTTGTGTCCTGGACCCCTCTAGTAATTCTGTGAGGCCTATGGACACTCTCCTTAGAATAAGGTTTTTAAATGCACAAAATAAAATACCTAGGATTACAAAGGATACCAAGGGTTAGTGAAAATAAAGATGGAATTGAGCTGGGATGTTCCCATTTCCCTCCCCCAAATCTATTCTGGATCCCGAGTTAAGAACATCAGGAACCCCTGCCATGGATTTAGGTGCAGTGTGGCTACAGTTTGCACTGATGACGAAAGTACCTCTGCCGACAAAACCACAGGTTCTCGAAGCAAGCTGTTGGCCGCTTTTGTTACAAATGACCTGAAATTTCTGAGGTGGCAAAGTCACTTAGGTAAAAACTGCATTTCTGATCATTTCAGAGCTGAGGAGCCCAAATGAATCCAAACTGCTGTTCTCAGGAGGGAGTATGTATTGAGGGAGCATTCGTTGGTGCCCTTGACTCCACAGAAAAATCTGGACTACAACTAGGACAGGATAACTGGGGCTTTTTCTAGGGTGCCACAATTTAGAGGGAGTGCAAATGTATTGTACTTTCAGTCCTTTAGCAGTATAGCGCCTACTTTACATAGACTGGCTAAAACGGGAAGCTTCCAGATATCAGCTTCCTTCATTTATTCCCTAGCTGCCACACCCTGGGTGAGCTCCTCCTTGGCTGGTCCCCCCCTCCATGCTCTCCCTCGCCAGCAATTTATGAGGGCACGTTTTATGCTGTTTGTGCTGCGTATAAAAATATCCAGAAGTGGTGCTCAAAGAAATGACTCGTGTGTGTGTGTTTGTGTGTATGTGTGTGTGTGTGCGTGTGTGTGTGTGTGCGTGTTGTGTATTTATATCAGCTAGATGGCACAGTGGATAGAGTGCCAGGACTGATGTCAGGAATACTCATCTTCATGAGTTCAAATCCTGCCTCAGACACTTATTGGCTGTGTGACCCTGGGCAAGTCACTTCACCCTATTTGCCTCAGTTTCCTCATCTGTAAAATGAGCTGGAGAAAGAAATGGCAAACCACTCTTTGCAAAAAAAAAAACCCAAATGGGGTCACAAAGAATTGGATACAACTGAAATGACTCAACAACAACAACAAATACATACGCACATATATATATTTCTGCACTCTGAGTTCTTCACCTCTCTATCGCAAGGTGGGTAACATGTTTCATCATTAGTCCTCTAGAGTCATGGCTGGTCTTTACACTGATTAGAGTTCCTAATTCTTCCAAAGTTCTTTGTCTTTACCATATTGATGTCATTGTATAAATTGTTCTGCTGGTTCTGCTCACTTCTCTCTGTATCAGTTCATACAAATCTTTCCTAGTTTCTCCAAAATCCTTTCCTCCATCATTTCTTACAGCACAATAGTAATCCATTACATTCTTTTTTTCTTTTTTGTCTTTTTTATTATTATTTAATATTTTTAGTTTTCAACATTGGTTTCCACAAGATTTTGAGTTACAAATTTTCTCCCCATTCCCCACCCCAAGATGGCACATATTCTGATTGCCCCTTTCCTCAGTCTGCCCTCCCTTCTGTCACCCCACTCTGCCCCACATCCCCTTTTCCCTTACTTTCTTGTAGGGCAAGATAGATTTCTACACCCCATTGCCTGTATATCTTATTTCTCAGTTGCGTGTACAAACAACTTTTTTTGAGCATTTGTTTTTAGAACTTTGAGTTCAAATTCTCTTGCCTCTTCCCTCCCCACCCACCCTCCTTGAGAAGGCAAGCAGTTCAACATAGGCCACACATGTATCATTATGCAAAACATTTCCATAATAGACATGTTGTGAAAGACTATATTTCCCTCCATCCTATCCTGTCCCTCTTTATTAAATTTTTTCCTTTGACCCTGTCCCTTTTCAAAAGTATTTGCTTTTGATTACCTCCTTCCCCAATCTGCCCTCCCTTCCATCATCCCCGTTCTCTTATCCTCTTCTCCCCTACTTTCCTGTGGGGTAAGGTACCCAATTGACTGTGTATGTTATTCTTTCCTTAAGTCAAGTTTGATGAGAGCAAGATTCACTCATTCCCCCTCACCTGCCCCCTCTTCCCTTCCAACAGAACTGCTTTTTCTTGCCACTTTTATGTCCATCACATTCTTATACTGTAACTTGTTTGGCTCTTCCCTAATTGATGGGCACTCCCTCAGATTTCCCTTCTTCTGCAAATATTCCTTAAATGTCTAGCATTATGCCAGTATAGAAGTAGTAAATGACATGGCCCCTCTCTTAAGAAGTTTACAATTTAGGGTCAGCTAGGTGGCATAGTGAGTAGAGCGCCAGCCCTGGAGTCAGGAGGACCTGAGTTCGAATCAAGCCTCAGACACTTGACACTTACTAGCTGTGTGCTCTTGGGCAAGTCACTTAACCCCAATTGCTCTGTCTTCCTCCCTTCCCCCCCAAAAAAAGAAGTTTACAATCTAGCTGCTCGAGACCAAATCCACAAACATAAATGAGAGAACAATTAAGTGCCAAACTATGTGTCAGCACCCTCAGGCAAAGCCGTGGGTACCCTGCCCTTGCTGTAATGGAGGGGAGGTGATGCTAGATTGGCTAGCTGGAAAGAAACATGAACCAAAAATCAATGTATTCTGTGCAAAGAGGCCTCAATTCAAGTGATTCTAGCAGCAGGTCCAGTTTTGTGGAAAAAGGAGAGTTTAGGAAAATCAGCTGAATGATTTAGGATTTGTTAATATTGTTTTTACAAGAAGTTCAGTGGAATGGCAGGGAGGGAAAGACTGAGTCTGAAGATCTGGGTTTGAGGCCTAGTTTTACTACTTATAAATTGTATGACCTTGGGTATGTCATAGGCATGGGGGCCCCAGGAGCATCAGCATACCCAGGCTGCCAATCTTGGTTCCAACTCAGTACTCAGAGCTATCATCTGTGAAGAAGGGTCTAGCCATCTCTACGAGCTGCCAACCAACTGCCCCACACAGGGCAGGGAAGCCAGCCTAGTTGAGGCAGTTGGGCACCCTGAGAGAGAGACAGAAGGCAGCATGTGCCAGGCTGCTCAAACCCACTATCATCACCACCTCTACTATTTCTCTTCAGATCCTTATGGGAACATCTCAGGGCCCTGAACCCAAGAGTCTTGGGAATAGTGATGCTTCCAGCCCAGTGCCCTCAGCCACCCTCCTGGGAAGGAGATGCAGCTTGCTGAACCAACACCTTGACTACCATCTTCCCTCCCACCCCAATGGAGAGATTCCAGGGCCCTGAACCCAAGAGTCTTGGGACAAATGATGCTTTTACACCAGTGCCCTCCTGGGAAGGAGATGAGGCCTGCCCACTACCCCTGCAGGTGCTACAGCCAGCCACAGCTACCAAAGGCCCAGAAAAGAAAGCTCTTGCCACCAAGGTCCTTGGCCCCATCAAATGGCTCAGCATCAGAAACGGATGGGATTTTATCAGTGGAAGTGACATTAAGGAAGAGGCCTTACCATCTGCTTTGCCACTATACCCTAAGGACCAGACTTTTTGGTCTGACTTGTAGCAGAAAGCTTTCCTAGGTGTTGTCTCCCCCTTACAGTGTGAGCTCTGTTGGGGCAGGGACTGTCTTTCTCTTCTGTTTGTGTTGCCAGTGCTTAGCTCAGTGCTTTGTACACAGTAAGTACTTAATAAATGCTTCATTCATTCATTCAACCTCTCTGACCCTCATCTATAATAATGCTGCCCTCATTCACTTTATGGATGGTAAAGTGCTCTGGAAATGTGAGTGCTAATTATTTCTTTTTTACAAGTAAACCTTTTTTATTATTATTTTTTTATTTTTGGTTTACAAAACTCAGTTCCACATGATCCTGAGTTCCAGATTCTCTTCTCCCCCCTTCTCCTCCCTCCCCAAGACGGCATGGAATCCAATATATCTTCTACATATAACTTCACATTGAACTTATTTACACAATAGTCAAGTTGTGAAGAAGAATCATGACAAAGAAGAAACAGAACCAAAAAAAGCTCCCCCCCCCTAAAAAAAAACAAAAGAGAGAAAAAAAAACGAAAGAAAAAAAAGAACAGTTTGCCTCAATCTGCATTCAGTCTCCATAATTCTTTCTCTGGATGTAGATATCTCTCTCCCTCGTGAGTCCTTTGGAGTTGTCTGAACCATGTATTGCTGAGAACAGCTAAGTCTATCAGGGTTAGTCATCACAGAATCAATACATCTGTGGTTGTGTATAATGTTCTCCTGGCTCTGTTCCACTCACTCAGCATTATGTCGTGTAGGTTTCTCCAGGTTATTACGAAGTCCGTATCTTCCCCATTTCTGATAGCACAATAGTATTTCATGACCTTCATATACCACAACTTGTTCAGCCATTCCCGAATTGATGGGCATCCCCCTGATTTCCAATTCTTTGCTACTACAAAAAAGAGCCACTATAAATATTTTTGTACATACGGGTCCTTTTCCCACTTGTGTGATCTCTTTGGGATACAACCCTAGAACTGGTATTGCTGGGTCAAAGGGTATGAACATTTTTATAGACCTTTGGGCATAGTTCCAAATTGCTGTCCAGAATGGCTGGATCAGTTCACAACTCCACCAGCAGTGTAACAGTGTTCCAATTTTCCCACATCCTCTCCAGCATTTATCATTTTTCTGTTTTGTCGTTTTAGCCAATCTGACAGGAAAGATGTGGTACCTAAGAATTGTTTTGCATTTCTCTAATCAGTAGTGATTTAGAGCATTTTTTCATATGTCTATAGATATCTTTAATTTCTTCCTCTGAAAACTGCCTGTTCATATCCTTTGACCATTTCTCAATTGGAGAATTGAGGCCTTTATCGGAGACACTAGCTACGAAGATTTTCTCCCAAATTTCTGCTTCCCTCCTAATCTTTGTTGCATTGGCTTTTTTAATACAAAAACTTTTCAAT
>JAQQSZ010017403.1:0-10810 GCA_028646595.1 Phalanger gymnotis | reverse complement strand
CTCCCTCCCTCCATTCTTGCTTTCTTTCTTCAAGTCTTGTATAAAATTACTAATAAAGAAATGTTTTACACGATTACATATATAAAATTATATTGGATTGCTTACTGTCTCAGGGAGTGGGGAGGGGAGGGAGGGAAAGAGGGATAGAATTTGGAACTCAAAACTTTTTAAAAACTGTTTAAAATTGTTTTAACATGTAATTGGGGGGAAATAAAATATATAAAAACAACAACAACAACAAAATAACTCAATGCTGTGTGTATCCTTCTCCCCTGTGTGTATCCATTTCCCCACAACCAACCAAAAAGCATTTATTAAGCACCTAAGTGCCAGGCACTATGCTAGGCGCCGAATGTATTCTCTCAAGCTTGCTCGTGCCTATAGGAAACTTATAAGTAGCATAAACTTTCAAAAGAAACTAAAACTTTCCCTCCTTCCCAGGCTAGCATAGAGATAACTGTGACCAAGCTGCCAAGTAGTGCCAGATGCTAAGGCAGATAAGAACTGAGTAGAGATGAAGAATGAGAGTGGGTGACAGATACCAGAAGGAATTTTTGAGTATGAACAGTGAGGTCCCAACTTGTACCAGAGCCATGAGTCTTGAAAGAGAGGATTTTATTATACACTGTCTTGGGAATATGAGTGAATTTTTTTTCCTGTTATTTTACTATGCAGGGTCTTGCCATTGGAGGGGATCATAGAGGTCATCTAGCAAAATTCACACCTGAGTAAGGATCCTTCTACAACATACCTGAAGAGTAATTATCCTGCCTTTGCTTGAAGATTTCTGGTCAAGAGAACTCATTACCTTATAAAGAAGTACTTTCACTTATATTAAGTCTAAATTTGGTAGCTAGCAACTTCTGCCCATTGATTCTAGTTCTGCTTTCTGGGGTCAAGCAGAAGAAGTCAAATTACTTTTACACATGACAGCCCTTCAAATACTTGAAGATAGCTAACATGCCTCTGAGTCTTGTCTTTTCCAGATCAAACAGTCCCAGTTCCTTCAACTAATCTTTAACTTGTAAAATCTTGAGGCTCTTCACCATTCTGGTTGTTGATCCTTTGGACATTCATCTTATCATCAATGTCCTTCAATCAATCAATTAATCAAGTACAGAACTTATAAAGTGTCAGTACTAGGTGTCCAGCACTATGCTAGACCTAGGGATAAAAGTAGAAAGAAAAAACAATCCCTAAAGAGCCTTTCATTCTAATATGAAAGGCAAATACATATAAAAATATTTGCAGCATAAATGTTAATAAATTCAAATATATTCAAAGTACTTAAACACAAAGTAGTTTGTGAGGAGGGGGCACTAGCAGTTGCGGGGGAGCTGTAAAGTTTTCATGTAGAAGGTGGTGTTTGAGCTCTGTCTTAAGTTTTTTTCCTTCCCAAAACATGGTCCCCTGAACTGAAAACAATATTCTAGCTGTATCTAACCAGGGTACAATGCAACCCTTTCTAGTCCTAGATACTATACATCTCTTAATACAATCTAAGATCAATTGTTTATAAGGTTTTTTGACTGCCATTTCATGCTGTTGATTCAAATTGTACTTTCTATTAATTTCTCTGGATATTTTTCAAACCGTGCATTATTGTTTCAAAACCATCTTTTGCTTGGGTCCCATTACACACACACACACACACATACACACACACACACACACACACACACACACGTGTCTGTATCTGTGTGTGTCTTCCCATGCCTCCCTTCAGGTGAATAGCATAGTAATCTATTCTGAATGCCTTTCAAATTTCTCATTTTCCAGCTGTGTGAGGGCAAATGAGTCAGATGTGTTGTTATAATTTTAAATAACCCACATGAATCCATGGATAAGTGGCACACAGGTTATGTTACCATGAATCTAGAAGTCCAGGGGGTTTGCTTATAACCTCCTGAAGAAGTGCCTAGTAGAGATTTGTTAAATTCTAGCCTCTTTCTTGAGTGGAGAAACCACAAGAAGAAAGTGTATAGAAACCAAGATTGTCCTTGTTAGAGTAAATCTAAAGGCATAAAAGGAATAAATGAAAGCATAAAAGGGGAATAAATGGAGTGGAAAGTTCTTGGAGTCATTTGGGGTCTCAAACCCTGAAGACTGACAATTCCAAAGTTAGTGTAGGGGTTTTCCTTCCCCTTTTACCCAAGGAATTGAAATGCAGTTGGTAGGGAAGTCTTCAGGATAGGAAAGAAATGAACATATTCTGATCCAGGCTTCATTGGGAGCTCTGACTACCTTCCTACAGAAGACAATTCTTCTCTCCTCTGAGCAATGTGTTTGGAGAAGTATGAGGTTGTCTTATGGAATGGTGGATGATCAAGAGAGAAGATAGGAGTGTTGGTTGTTTTATTAGAGCACCTGATACTATACTATGACAATGAATTTGCAGGAGAGAATGGCAAGAGCAAGAGGGTATGGACTGTAACTGTTCCTTTCTGCCACTAACTACATTTTAAATCTCACCCCCATCTCCTACTTCCTGTTTGCTCTCATTGGGCCTACTTTCTATTTCTTGTTTCTTTTAAATATGTTATTTGCTATGTGTTCTAAAAAAAAGAACCAGTTTAAGATTTGGTTGTGTGTGTTGAAGGATTAAATGAAGAAGCATCGAGAGGTTGCCCTGGAACAGAGAAATGAAGTGTTCTTTTTGGGTGCCAAATATAAACCAAAATGATAAGTAGTAGTATAATTCTCAAAAAGCCTGGAAATGAAAAAAGGCATATGGATCTGGACCTCATGGATTCCCCTGGATACAACTGAGCTAAATAGTGATGTTAAGATAAAGAACTTAGTAATTAAAGAGCTGTTGTTGTTTCCCTCAGGAAGCCCTGGGATCCTCAAATGTTCCCTGTTCTTGTGTAGGAAGTTTAAAGAAACTCCTGGGTAGAGGGTGGAGAGTGGAGAGAGTCATGCCTTAAGGGAAGAGTAGGGGTCAAAGTAGTTTTGCCCATGTGAGGGTGGAGGCCAGATAGAGGGAGTAGATAAGTTTTCCAGACAAAGAAAAGGCTTTTAGATTCCAGTCAATGTTATACTAACCAGAGATAATGATTCAATGGATGTGATCTTCAGAGGTTCAACTCATTCTTCTATGAGAGGAAATAATTAAGTTGGAACTGTGTTCATTGTCAGTGAACATTTTGTTGTTCAGTTGTTTCAGTTACGTCTGACTATGACCCCATTTGGGATTTTCTTGGAAGATACTGGGGTTTGCCATTTCTTTCTCCAGCTCATTTTATAGATGAAGAGACTGAGGGAAAAAAAGGGGGAGGGGGGTTAAGTAACTTTCCCAAGGTCACACAGCTAGCAAAAGTCTGAGGCCACATTTGAACTCAGGAAGATGGGTCTTCTTAACTCCAAATCTGGCATGCTATCCATTGTGCCCCTAGCTGCCCTTTTAAAATGAGGTTTATATGGTACAATGTGTGAGAGAATGTAAGGATGGATATCCAGCTAAGCATCTGGGAAACTTACCTTGTATAATGTTACTTTCTTTTATATTTGTTTTGTGTGGCCCTGATATATAAATGACCATCTGCCTAGTCAAGAGTTTATGTGTACCTTGAATGTCTGCATGTGGTCCACCTTCTGGCCTTGTGCTGCTCCAGAGGCTGGACACAGTGCATCAAAGAGGAATTTAGTGATGTGTCATACATATTAAGTCTAAGAGCCTAATCTGATCCTCTGCAACTACACTCAATTCCCTATCACTGGTAAAGTGTGCTAAGTAAGCATCAAGCATCCTACATGGTACCCTGGCCTATAACCAGCATAATTAGGTAGGCAAATCTGCTATTGCAAAACAAAATAAACCCCAAAGACACCCAATATACTACAAAAACATAACTTTTAAAATTATATCCATGTTTATTGCTTTTGAGTATCTCATTCATCTCCATTACTCTGAATTTGAGAGAGAGAGAGAGACAGACAGAGAGAGAGAGAGAGAGAAAGTATAACTTTTTCTTTAAGTAACAGGTTAATTGGAAACATGTTTGCGCAGTAGCAGCCCTGTATATAGGAGGAAGCACAAGCATGTGCAGTGTGATTTGAGCCATGCTGAAATGCTCAGCTTATCTCAGAATATGAACTGACTATTATTACAAAGTAGGAAGTCTGATTCATTTTTAAATTTTTTATTTTTAATTTGACAAACCAACAAATATGGTCATTTTCATTGTTATATAAAGAATGAAAAAGGATTGTTATGTACAGATTTTTTTAGAACTATATATTAAATTTAACATAATTTTCCAACACTTGCTGTGCTTGTCTGAGTCCTCTTAAGAATTCCCTTCTTCTTTCTTCTTTGTACTGTGTATTTCAGTGTTTCAGACACTTTTTTCCTTTTCTAGATATTATCATTAACCCCTCTACTTCCCCACTTAAATACCCTCCCCAAATATATAAAAGCCCTCCTTTGTAACAGATAAGTGCAACCATGCAAAAACAAATCCATACATTGGTCATGTTTGAAAATGTATGTCTCACACAGCATTTTTTCTCCATTATCTCTTACTCAAGAGTAGGAGAACATGAATGATCAATTTCCTGGAGTACAGCATGAATTATTGGTCTTCAAAGTAGTGCTGGGTCATCATGTTGATCAGTTCTTACATCTTTTACAGACGTTTTCCTTTATGCTGTTGTAGCAATTTTATAAATTGTTCTTCTGGTTCTGCTCACTTAATGATATCATCAGTCCACTCATATTTTTTTTTAATTCATCCCTTTCATAGTTTCTTACACTCATATACCATAAAATGTTCAGCATCCTTCAATTAATGATTACTTTGTTCCCCATTCTTTGCTATGATAAAGAATATTGCTGTAATTTTTTTTACGTGAATCTTCTTTCCTTCATTGACTGCTGTATATAATTAGTTGTGGTAGTCAGAGTTATGAAGTTTATTGACTATTGGGATATAATTCCAAGTTGTTTATCAGAATGGCTGGGCTGTTTCATAATTCTACAAACAGTACACTAGTATGCTTGTCCTCCCACAACCCCTTCCAATAACTGATTTTCCTTTTTTATTATCTTTGTTCGCAAATCTAATGGGTGAGGAGGGAACCTCAAAGTTTTTGTAATTTCCTTTTTTCTTATTAATGATTTAGACCATTTTTTCAAATTGTTTTTACCATTTCAAATAGTTTACCTTTCTTCTTTTCAGAATTGCCTATTCATCTTTGACCATTTTATCTACTGGAGAATGTTTCTTGTTTGCATATATTTGAATGCATGTATATTTTGCATAACAGACCTTTTTTAGAGAATGTTGCAGTAGTTACTTTTATTAGTTGATTATTTCTTTAACTTCAGTTGCATTGACTATGCAAAATTTTTTCATTCTCTGTAATGAAGAGTGTCTATTTTCTCTGTAATCCTTTCTATCTCTTATTTAATGAAGAACTCTATTCTCTCCGAAGTTGGAAAAGTTCTTTTCTACTTCTCTATTTTGTTTGTAATATTAATTTTTATACCCAATTCCTCTATCCAGTTGGTGTTTACTGTGGTATTTAGTATGAGAAAATGGTTTACACCTAATTTTTACTGGGCTGGAAGCCAATTTTCCTAATAGCTTCTGTTGATTAGTGAATCCTTATTTGGAGTCTTTGAGTCTATCAAACACTATGCAGCTTAGTGACTGCTTCTAATTCTTGTCCACCTAATGTGATGGAGTAATCAATATCCCTACTTTTGAACCAGTACCAGGGTATTTTGGGAACTTTTGTAGTATAGCTTGAGTACTGCTAGATCTTCTTTTTTACTTTAAAAAATTATTTCCTTTTTAGATCCTTGATCTTTCATTGTTCTTTGAGATGAATGTTGTCATTACTTTTCTAGACCTATTAAGTAAATTTTTTGTAATTTGGTATGGTATGGGATCTTTAAGTTAATTTGGGTAATACTCTCATTATGTTAACATTTAGTTGAAGCTTTAGAGTTATCTAAATAGACCATCCAATCATCTGCACAAAGGGATGATTTTGTTTCCTCTTTACTATGCTTATTGCTCTCATCTCTATCTTTTCTAATTGCTGCAGCTAAAGTTTCTAGAATTATATCGAATTAAAAAAAGGAATACTTGCTTATACCTGGGATCTCAATGGAAAGGCTTCTAGCTTATTTTCATTACTGACAATACTGGCCCCTGGTTTGACATAGATATTGTTTGTCATGTCAAGAAAAGGTATATTTTATTCATATACCTTTAAATATATTGTTAAACAAGAAATAGGTATTGTGTATTGTAAAAAAAAATTTTCCTCCTCTCTTGATATGCACTATTTTTGTTTTCAATATGATCTATTATGTGTATAGCTAATATCAAACCAACGTTGCATTGCTGGTATAAATCCAACCTAGTCATAGTGAATAATACTTTTATTATATTGTTTTTGCTAATATTTTTAGAAAATATTATATTTAGTACTTATTAGGGATATTGATCTCTAATTTTTTTTGTTGTATTTCCCCCTGGTTCAGGTATTAAAGCCATATTTATATTTGTCTCTTGGTAGTTTGGTAGGATCCTTTCTTTTGATATTTTTGTAAGCAATTTATGTAATACTGCAATTGTGCTTTGTATATTTGATATGACTAATTTGTAAATTTTTCTGGTCATGTTCTTTTTTCCTCCTCCTTTGGAAATTCTTTTATGACTTTTTTTTTCATTTCTGATACTGACTTACATTCTTTTTCTTGTTAATGTGGGTATTTTATACTTTTGTAAGTATTAATCCATTTCATTTATCAATTTTGTTGGTATATAATTGAACATAACAGTTCTAATAATTTCTTCCCTTCCATTTGGTGTGAATTCTCCTTTTTCATTTTGGCAATTTAGTTTCCATCTTTATCAGATTAGCCAACAGTTTATCTATTTTATTAATTTTTTAAAAATGATTTTATTTCTCAATCCAATGTGGGTTTTTTGGCATTCAATTTTCTCTTTTTTCATTTTCAGAATTTCTATTTTTTGGCCTTTTGGTTTGTTGCTTTTCTAGTTTAAAATGAATACCAAATTCAATTCTTAACACTAAGTAAAAAGAACAAGGCCACCCAGCTCCTGTGTTTCTTAATTTCCTTTGTGACTCTTGGAAACAGAGGGCTTGTGAAGAGACAATTTTTCACATACACCCTTCCCCTTCCCCCTTATCCCATCTTTTCAGCCTCATTAGAGAATAAGCTTCTTAAGAGAAAATGTTTCATTCTTTGTATTTGTACTCACAGGAACTAGCATATAGCCGTCAATTAATAAATACTTCTCAATTTAGGGTTTTTTTTAAAAAAAATATTCTGTCATTAAGGATATAAACTACTTTGGGCCACTTGAAAATTTGATATATAGCCTAATTAAACAAGCCTTTACCATGCATTGACCATGTACAGAATACTGTGAAAAATGCTAGGCAGAGCAGATATAGCATAATAGCTGTCCTTATCTAATTTACATATATACAAAGTTATAATACACAATAATATATAAGTGCATTAGACCCGAACAAAACGAAGTATTTCTTAAGATGCAAAGGAAGGCCACTACTGAGAGGAGGATCAAGGAAAGGAAGTGGCATGAGTTCAGCTTTAAAAGGTAGGAATTTTAATATGTGAAGAGAAAAATGGAAGGCATTCCCACATGAGAAAAGAAAATAGAGATGGGAAAACACAGGGCAAGTTTTAAGGACAAGTATCCAGCCCAGTTTGTCTGGAGTGTAGAGTATATATGGGCATAACAGATAGGAATGGAAAGATAGTGTTGGTGCCAATCTGTGAAAGGCTTTATATGACAGGTAAAGATATCTGAAATTTACTTTTTAATAGCAACATACCAAATTATGTATGTCTGTTTTTTTTTTTTTAGAGAAGGGATATGATACAATCTGGTTTATGCATACATAAAAAGTTCAAGAGATACAGTTTTGGGTAATTAACCATATTTATCAATAATGCTAGCACATTATTAATAAAAGGGGTGACACTCTTGTATGCCAAAGCCCAATCATGGAATCCACTTATGTCCTTGGAAGAGTAGGTGTTCTGAAGGGTGGAAATCAACTCTGATCAGTTAACAATGAGAATGAATATTATAATGTGAGGTGGCCTATTCTAATGAGGGGCCTGGATGTGTTCCAACTTTGGGCAATTTAATCAAAGAATTTACTTCCACTCAGACCAGAGTAGAGCACCTTGGGCTATCCCAGCTGGGTGGGGTTTGATCAAGGTTGCTAAATTAATCTAATCTCATTATCAGCAATGTCCTTCTGAGACTGAACAATGCACTGGCTTCTGAAAAAATCTTGGTCCCAATTCAGTAATTGATTATTAATATGGGAGAAATAATCATTAGTCTCAGCACAAAGGGAATCATGTCCATAGTATGAAGAATGAATTAAAGAGTGTGGTGGTATGAAGGCCTATTTGAGGATTATTGTAATAAAGACTAGAGCAGTAGTAGTGGGAATAGAAAGGAGTTGTAGATGAAAGAGATGTTGTGTGGGTAGAATCAAAAGAATTTGACATCAAATTAGATATGAATGGTAAGGAAAGGAGTGGGAAGAATCAGAGATAGTAAATCAAGGTTTAGTATACTGACTAGGTGAATGGTATGGTCTTTGATTACATAACTTCTCTTTGTTCAAGTCAATGATAAAAATGATAAACTGGAGAGGGGCAAGTGAATCTTCTTTTACAAGTTAGAATTGATTCAATAATTAGCACTTCTTGGGCATAGTAATAATTGACATTGACATAGCACTTTATATACTTTCTTTCATTTAGGCCTTACAACAACCCTGTGAGGAAGGTAGTCTCAATACTCAGCACCCTCTCTACTATACACCACATATATTCACCTAACCTACTGTCAAACCCATATTACTATATTTTGTCCCAAGTTGGCCAGAAGATGTTGTCCAAGGCTATGACATTACATTAATCATCTGGAATAGTTAATCCTATCAATAAAAGGAAATGTTGATAGTTTTGGATGCCTTGATCCTTGTGAACCTTACTGCTTCCTAGTGATTACTATTTTCTTTCCTAAATGCTCAGAAATGGTATGAGTTCATTTCAATAAGCAACAGTTTAATACATACATATATATATGACACTGTGCTAGGTACTACTGAGACAAAAAGGAAAACGAAAAGTTCTTCCTTCAAAGAGCTTATAATCTAGCAAGATATGAAGGAAATAAATAGAAGAGACCTTAAAAATAGAAAAGGGTGAGATTTGGAGAGGGAGGGATAACATCCAGCTGGAGGTTGGAGTGGGCAGGGAAATATTCATGGAGATTGCAAAACAAGAGATTTCAATAGATTGAGATGAGTGTAAATCTGTTTTAAGCTTGGTCTGTGAAAGTGCATGGAGTCAAGTGGGTGGAACCATAACAACAACAAAAAAACAACCTAGTAACCCAGTTTTCTAGAATGTAGAATAAAAGGGAATGGAAGCAATGTAAAGCAAGGTAGGAAAGGTAGAATGGAGTCAGAGTGTAAAGTGCCTTGAATGCTGGGCTATGGAGTTTGCATTTTAACCTACTAGAAGCCACTCAATGTTTTTGCTCAAGGGGGTGATTTAGTCAGGTATATTGGGAAGATAAATTTGTCAGCAGTGTTGTCAAATCAAGGAGTTTTTATTGTATACTACGGCTAATAGGTAACCATACAGGGAATACTTTGAGGTAGGAAATTGATGTGGCAGGCAAGATGGAGGGGGAAAGACCAATGTTCCCTTCAAGGCTCAGTTCTACTTGTTTGGTCATTTTGGTTTTCTTAAGTCATGTCTAATTCTTCATGATCTATTTGGGTGTTCTTGGCAAATATACCGGAGTGGTCTGCCATTTCCTTCTCCAGCTCATTTTACAGATGATGAAACTGAAGCAAATAGGATTAAGTGACTTGCCCAGAGTCACATAGCTCCTAAGTAGTCTGGATTTGAACTCAGGAAGATGAGTCTTCCTGACTCCAAGTCTGGCACTCTACCCACTGCTCTACCTGGCTGCACTTTCAATTCCAGTATCACCTGTCAAAAAGCCTTTTCTGCTTTTCTTTTTTGTACATTATTCCCCAAGCACTCTCCTCTACCTCCATCACTTTATTTTGTATATATTTTATATATACTTTTCTGTGAACATAAGATCTAGGATCCTGAGGCCAGGGAATCCTATTTTTTTATAGTATAGTACCTACCACATTAAGGCACTTAATATTTGTTGATTAATCAGTGTAAAAATTCCTTCATTTTACAGATGAGGATATTGTGGCCCAAGGCTCTATAGGTAGGTAGGTAGTATGTGAGCTAGTATTGAAACCAGGTCTTCTTAGCGATTTCTACTGCAACAAAGGACTCTCAGGTGAGAGGTGATCAGTACCTGAACTGGGGTGATAGCATCGAGAGGGGGGAAAAGGACAGGAATAGGAAAAATATTGTGGAAATATAATCTACATGACTTGGCAACTAATTGAATGTTGGGGGTATGGGAAAAATCCATGGTCATTGAGGTTGTGAGCCAGGGTGGCTGGGAGGACAGTGGGAATTATGGAAGTTAGGAAGGGCAGATATTGGAGGAAAGAGGTTGAATTCAGATTTGAACGTGGGTTTGAGATTCAACATCTAGGTGAGGATGTCCATCAGGCAATCTGAAATATAGGGCTAGAGCTCAGGGGAGAGACTGGGTTAAAGTTCATATCTTCGGAGCTGGAAGGGGGTTGAAGATAACAGATTTTAAGTTACTAGTGTAGAAGTGATAACTGAAGCTCTGGAAGTAGATGAGATCACCTAGACAAGTCAAGAGGA
>JAQQSZ010017402.1:0-10810 GCA_028646595.1 Phalanger gymnotis | reverse complement strand
AAAAAAAAGACAAAAAAAGAAGCAAGGGCAAAAGCAGAAATCAAATAGAAGTGATAGTGGAGAAACAGACCTGAGACATCAGTGTATATACTTTGTTATATCCTGCTTATAGATGAATCAATGTTTTGTGGGATTAAATTAGGAATGGGTGAATGCATAAAAGGAGGAAAAGAGGAAGAAGAGAGAGGAGAATATTTGATCAAGTCAAAGCCTAACAATAAAAAGAAAGTAACTTCTGTAGTCTTTCAAGAAGAAGAGCGCCTGCAATAGAATTATCATATAGGCAAAGGGGGGCAAGAAAAATGAGGAAGAAAAAGGGAGCAATATTGTTGCAGTGTCATGAAAGGGTATGAATGATGAATCTTTCTATGGGAGAAGAGAGATATTCTATAAAGGGAGATGTGGACCTTACAATTGGTAAACATGCAGGATTTTTTGTGTCTAGAGAAGAGGAGAAGAAGAATTAGAACTCCTGGGGGCAGCTGACATTGAGAATAGTATGAAGGCATGGACTCAGATTTCATAGTAACTGGCAAAAATGGCCACAGGGAAGAAAAAGGTTGATAATCAATTGCACAATCAGGGACACAAGAAAATTTCTACTATGAGGCAATATCCTTTCTATCACATGCAAGAACTGGTATTTCTAAGAGTGAGACATAATAGGAAAGGGGTGCTTGGTGTCAAGATCTGTAAGACAATAACACAGAAAAGGTTCAGAAAAGGGGACCCCAAATAGATACCTTAGTACCTTTAATTCCATAAGAAATATAGAGACTAAAAAAGGACTAAATAAGCATATTGGCCATGAATCAAAGAATAAAAGTCTTGAATAGACAGAAAGTTATGATAATCAAAACATAGTACCTTTGAGGTTTTGCAAAATACTTTAATGTGTTATCTCATTTGATAAATAATGAAAATGAAGGAAAAGGTGCAGAAAACAAAATTTAAGAACTAACCAAAACAACCAAGTTGAAGTTGAGGAGAGGAAGGGAGATTTTGCTTGACTAATTAACTGAGAAGAACAAAAGAGTAAGAATTAAATAACAAGATGTAAGTAAGAAAGAAAAAGGAACTATTAAGTTAAACAAAACTCTAAAACTAAAGAAAGAAGTAATTAACAGGAAGGGTGGGGCTTGAGGGTGAGGAGAAGAGTCACTGGGAATAGGGCTGCATAGATTAAACCAAAATGACCACGGATAAAAAGTGTTATATTTACAAAGGAAGAAGGGGAGAATCCTTATTTGAAAAAATCCCAATATTAGAGACAAATGGGGGAAAATAGAAACCTAGCTCATTATTTTAAATATAAATGGATTGAACAATTCAATAAAATGAAAAAAGTATCAGATTTGGCAATTAAAAGATCATATGTGTCATTCTTTGTGATAAAGTTGAATTTATGCCAGGGATAGAAGGATGATTCAACATTAGGAAAAAAAATCAATATAATCAATCATTTTAAAAACAAAAATATCCAAACACTACTGTGTGTTTTTTTTGAGGGGGGAAGGCAGGGAAATTGGGGTTAAGTGACTTGCCCAAGGTCACACAGCTAGTAAGTGTGTTAAGTGTCTGAGGCTAGATTTAAACTCAGGTCCTCCTGACTCCACAGCTGGTACCCTACTCACTGCACCACCTAGCTGCCCCCAAACCAACACTGTTATCTCAGATATGTAAAAAAATTCTTTGATAAAGTATAGAATTCATTTATGCTTAAAATCCTACAAAGTATAGGCATAGAAAGACTTTTTAATGTCAGAAAAAGTATCTTTCTAATCCCCAATCCTATTCAATGAAGATACACCAGAGCTTTCCCAATAATTTTAGGAGTAAAGCACAGATGCCCATTTTCCCCATTGTTGTTTGGTATGGTTCAGAAAAGGCTTCCAATAGCAATTAGACAAGGGAAAGAAATAAAAGGCATAAAGAGGAGCTTAAAGGAAACAAAACTATCTCTATTTCCTGATATATTTACTTAGAAAATCCCAGAGAATCAAAGATACCGACTGAGACAATGGCTTTAGCAAAGTTGTAATAGGCTGTAAAATAAACCCTGAAAAAGAAAAAAATTCTATATAATAACATAATCCAAGAGGCAATAATAGAAAGGGAAATAATATTCTAAATATAAAATGCATAAAATATCTCAGGATCAATGTACTAAAGCATACAAAAGACTTATGTAGATCCAATTAAGAAGTGCTCCTTATAGAAATAAAGAACTTAAAAAGCTGGGAGAATATTAAATTTCATGACTGTGTAATGCCAATATAATAAAAATGGTAGTACAATCATTTTAATGCCTTACCAATCACATTATCAGTGAGATACATCACAGAATTTTATAAAATAATTAAGAAATCCATTTGGAAAAATTAAAGATCTTGAATAAGACTAGAAATAATGAAAAGAGGTAAAGATGAAGGGGAATAGCACTTCTAGATCTCAAGCTATATTATAATACAGCAGTAACAAAAACCATTTGGTATTAGTTTAAAAAATCAGAGAGGTAGATCAATGCAACAGACTAGACAGAGGAGGATCAGAAATAATAGAATTCAATGGCCAATTCTTCTATAAACCAGAAAACATAAATTACTTAGGAAAGAAGTCCCTATTTCATAAAAACTTCTGGGAAAGCTGGAAATCAGTCTGGAAAAAATTACACTTCAATCAATACATTTCACCATATTACATAATATGTTCTAAATGATTATGTGACCTTATTATGATAGTAAAGACTATGCAAAAAAAATTAGAAGAGAAGCAAGTCATATGCTTCTCACAGCTATTGGCAGGAGATCTTTTCATTTTTAAAATTTATTTTATTCTAAATTTAAGAAATAAAATAAGCATTTATGTAATATAGTAGAATAGAAAAAAAGATGATTGTATGGAACACTGCACATTATATAAAACTTGCTTATTCATTTCAAGTATATAATAAAATTATCATGTAACTTTCTTTTTTCCCTTTTTTCTTGCCTCCTCTGCCCCTCCAGAGATGGCAACCATTAGACACAAATATGTATATATACAATGTACATATATATACACACACACATATATTCCATACACATATATATGTGGAAAATCATTGCCATACATACTTCTATTTATCAGTTCTTTCTCTAGATGGAAATAGCATCTTCCTTCATATGTCTTATTTTGTAGTTAATTTGCAGTTAAGTGACTAATGACTTAGTCACTCAAAGTTCTTAAAATAATATTGCTGTTACTATATACAGTGTTCTCTTGGTTCTGCTCATTTCTCTCTTCATTATTTCATGCAAGTCTATCTATGTTCTTCTAAGATCATCAAGCTCATCATTTCTTATGGCACAGTAGTATTTCACCATAAACATATACCACAATTTGTTCAGCCATTCCACCATTGAAGGGCATCTCCACAATTTCCAGTTTTTGTCACCACCAAGAGAGCTGCTATAAATATCTTACGACATATAGGTTCTTTTCCTTTTCCCCTAATCATCTTTGGAAACAGAGTTAGTAGTGGCATTGCTGTGCCAAAGGGTATAGGCAGTTTAATATAACCCTTTGGGCATAATTCCAGTTTGCTCTCAAAAATGCTTAGTTAGTTCACAACTCCACTAACAATGAATTAGTGTTCCAATATGTCCACATCCCCTCCTACATTTTTGACTTTCCCCTTCAGATATTTTAGTCAATCTGATAGATATAATGTGATATTTCATGGTTGTTTTAATTTGTATTTTTCTAATCAATAATGATTTAGAGATTTCTTCATTGGAAAATTGCCTGTTCATATCCTTTTACTGTTATTAGTTAGAGAATGACTCATATTGTTATAGATTTGACAAAGTTCTTCATATATTTGAGAAATGAGACCTTAATCTGAGACTCTGTCTATAAAACTCCCCTCCCCTCCCCAGTTTTCTGCTTTCCTTCTGATCTTGGCTACATTTGTTTTATTTGTATAACACCCTTTTAATTTAATGTAATCAAAATTATCCATTTTATACCTCACACTGCTCTCCACTTGTTTATTCATAAATTGTTCACCTATCTATAAGTCTGATCGATCTACTTTTTAAAAAAATTATTTTTAATTTATGGAATAAAACAAGCATTTCTCTAACATAGTACAATAAAAAGATGATTGCACATGAAAATACAAATCCACTACGCACAACTTGCTATTCCTTTCAAATATACAACAAAATTACTTTTTTGTTTCTCCCGTCCCCTACCCCCACCTTAGAGATGGCTACCATTAGACATAAACAGGTATATGTATGTATGTGTGTGTGTGTGTGTGTGTGTGTGTGTGTGTGAAATTGTTCTGTATATCTATCAATTCTCTCTCTGGATTCAGATAGCATCTTTTGTCATATGTCCTTTATTGTTAAAGTATTTGTAAAAGTCAGAATAACTTATTTGTTCAAAGTTGTTCTTAAAACAATATTGCTCTTACTGTGTACAATGTTCTGCTCATTTCACTCTTTATTTTGTACAAGTCTTTCCAAGATCATTGAGCTTATAATTTCTTATAGTACAATATTATGCTATCACAATGATATACTACAATTTGTTCAGCCATTCCTCAAGTGATGGGTATGCCTTCATTTTCCTGTTCTTTGCCATCGCAAAGAGAGCTGCTATAAATATTCTAGAACATATAGCTTCTTTTCCCTTTCCCCAATTATCTTTGGAAATAGACCAAGTAGTGGTACTGCTGGGTCAAAGGGTATATAGGTAGTTTAATATCTGTTTGGGCATAATTCCAGATTGTTCTCCAGAATAGTTGGATCAATTCACAATTCCACCAACAATGAATTAGTGTCTCCATTTTTCCACATCCTTTCCAACATTTGTCACTTCTCTATTCTATCATTTTAGCCAATCTAATAGGTGTAATGTGATATCTCAAGGTTGTTTTAATTTGCATTTTTCTAATCAATAATGATTTAGAGTATTTTATAAATATGACTGTAAATTGTTTTGATTTCTTCACCAGAAAACTGCCTGCTCATATCCTTTTGGGAAATAGAAAATCTATTCTTAAAACAAACCCAAGAGGTGAATAACTTTGGATACACACACACATACATACACTCATATATATATATATATATGTATGTATGTATATATATACACATACATATATAAAATTGACAACTTTGATTTTTTTTGTACAAACCAACAATGTACCTGGGATCTAAAATATGAAGGCATGGTCCGGTGAGGGAGGAGTGAGGAAAGAGTGTCCTGTGATTTGCCTAGATGAGACTCTGGGCGGCTGTTGTTAAGAGCCCCCCTGGCTTGAAAACCCAGGTGTTGGTGCTTCCCTGGTAGCTATGTACTGAGATGTTGTACAGAAAGCTAGAAGCCTGTCTGTTGAATTGTGTTATTTGCTCTGTTTGTATTGTCTCTGTTTGTATTTTCTTTTTTTTATTTGCTCTGAAATTCAGGGTGCTGGATTTTCTTCCTGAACTAAGTGAATCGTATATGTATGTTTGATTAAAGTGAGATTGTTAACCCCTTAAAGTTGCTTTCCTTAGGAAAGCAGATCAAAGAACCTGTGCTAGCAGCCCTTCTGTGTGCTCTTGTTGTTGATCTTTCACCCCCACAACAGCTGCTAGCAACACTGTTGTTACACAAGGAAAAGAATGTGATAGACTGCATCAGAAACTACAGAGAGGTAAAGAAGGAAGGGTCAAGATGGGAAAAAGGTCATTAGATTAGGTAATTTAAGAGATATTTGGTAACTTTGGAAAAACAGTTTCAATTAAATGATGAGGTTGGAAGCCAGACTGCAGACACTCCAGAAGGGAGTGAGAGGAAAGGAAATGTGGGCATCAGTTGTAGATAGCCTTCTCAAGAAGTTTAGCCCTGATAGGGAGGAGAATTATAGGATGATAGCTAGTGGGGATGGATAGATCCAGTAAGGGTTTTGTGAGAATAAGAGAGACATGAATATATCTGTAGGCAATAGGGAAGTAGCTAGTGGATAGGGAGAGACTGAAGATAAATGAGAGAGTGGGGTGACGTGGAATGAGATCACTTTTGCACGTAGAAGGATTTGCCTTGGCAAGGAGAAGGGCCACATCTTCATGTGAGACAAGGGTGAAGGAAGAGATAGTAGCGGAAAGCATGCAAGTGACATGAGATGAAAAGAGAGAACTTTTAGTGAATGGCCTCAACTTTCTTGATGTGATATAAAACAAGGTTCTTCATTGACTAGGGTGGGGGGAACAGGAAAAATTGTTGACTGTCCAGTGTCAGAGGCTTCTGGGAGAAAGTATCAGAGAACACAAGAATTCCAAAGATTAAGGTGGAAAGATCATGGAAAGTATTTCATGTGGATATATATTTTATTTCCTTAAAAAGATTATAGACTAAGAGACTGGGATGAAGGGGGAATATGTAGAGTAGAAAATAAGTTCTAGAAAAAGGTGCTTGAAGTCAAGGACAGTGCTTAGTCAAACCTTGTTGACTGATTGCCAGAGAACTGTGTTCAATACATTGAGCATATGACATGTAATTAACAATTTGGCAGCAGCCTACCCTTTTGACAAATGTGATTGAAAAGGGCCAGGAAAAGCCGCTTTACTTTCAAATATCTTTCCACTGCCTTGCCCCAGTCGCTGAAATTGCTTTTTTTGGGTCTTCTTTGGGGTATCATGCTCAAGGTTTTGGTTAAAATAAAAAAAACTATCCAGGAGGAGATTAAGCTAGTATCAGTCACAAATACCTGTGCTCAAATTAGTTTTCACTAGGAAAATGGACCTAGAAGGAATGCAATACAGGAAGGATACAGTGGGATGCAGTAAAAAGGCAGGCTGGGAGCATATGATAGCATGGAGGTAAGGAGGGCCTTTGGGAAACCTGGAAGGAGCAAGAGACTTGCTAAGTACCTGGGGGCCAGTTTCCTACAGGCAGGAGGTGAAGGAAGGGAGGCTAGAGGATAAGTAAAGATAAATTGTATTTTTGAGAGTTTTACCTAAATCTGAGTCTAGGAGACTAAGTGGGACAGTTGCCACCGTATTTTAGGAATAAGATACTGAGTGAAAACAATTAAATAAAAAGGGTTGAAAAGGATTTATTTGGGAATTTAAGATGAGGCAATGAGCAGTTAGTCCTTGTTAAGGAGAAGTGGGAAGAAGAGAGAACAAAGAAAAGGAAGCAAGTGGATAGATGAGGGATGTTTTGCTCAGTTACTCTTTTGTGTTAACAGCCTCTGAAATGGTATATTCAACAAAAGAAAGAATTATATTGAACAGGAAAATAGCCTCTCTGTGGTGACACAGAGAGGAAAGAATAGGACTTTGTAAATAACGTGATTTAAAAACATTTTTTTTAAAGAATACCCTATTTGTGTTTCACCCCTATTATTGGAAAATATTTCTAATAAAAATACATGAGCACAGGTGAGATAATAAATGGGAAAATGCCTTGAGCTCTTCAGAAAATGGTACCATACAAATTTCAGTTGATGTTGTAATCAACCCCCAGTAGAATCATCAGTGACCTTTATTATTTATTTATTTTTAGGCACCTGCTATGTTTGGGGCTCTGTTGCTAAGGGAATATATAAAGGAAATAGAAAGCAGGTTCCTATGACTGTGGGGCTTCCATTTTGGTCAATAATACTATGAATATGAATTATAAGATAAAAGTTCACATTTATAGATTGCTTCCAGTTTTGTAAGAAGTTATTTGAGGGATCACAGCAACTCATGAAACAGGTATTGTAAGTGTTGTTATGCACATTTTGCAGATGAGAAAATTGAGGCTTAGAGACGTAAAGTGACTTACCCATGATGTTCACATAGTCAGAAAGTAGCAGAATCATGATTCAAACCCAGGCATCCTAACTCTTAAGCTCAGGACTCTTAATATCATTCTGGGCTTCCTGTAGTTCTAGGGACAAAACATGCATAAATATTGTTACATCTTAATAAACTCAATAAAAACAGCCATGTGATTATGAAAGAGCAACATGTAAATGAGTACAGTTATATAGTTAGCTCAGAACATCTGTGTTAAGAGTGGGGTAAAAAAAATAGCCATAAATATGGAGTTAGGCTATTAATAGAAGACTTCTTGTAGAAGTGAATTTTGAGCCAGGTCTGGCATAATGTTTAAGGCACTGGATTTGGAGTCAGGAGTAACTGAGCTCAAATCTCAGTTCATACACTTCCTAGTTGTGTGACCCTGGGCAAGTCATTTAAGCACTAGGGTTTGCACCTACATCACAAGATAGTTGTAAGAATCCAGTAAGGTTATATGTGTAAAGTGCTTTGCAAATATTAAATAAGAATATAAATGCTAGTTATAATTGCAAATATTATTATTAAATGTTGCAGGTATAGAATGACAGATACAACAGAGAATGAATGAATGTATGAATTAAAAGTTAAATGCTTACTATGTGCCAGGCACCGTGGTAAACACTGGGAATATAAAAGAAGCAAGTCAGATTGTCTAATAGGGGAAGATGAAACAAAAAGGTGCTAGAAGTTAAATGTAGAGGCAGTAGGGCACTAAACAGCATTGCTTAGGGATAGTGAGAAAGTATGTAGTAGCCCTGGGATTAGCCTAGGTGAAGTTCATCAATTAGTGCTCAAAGTCCCAGGGGTGGAAGTCTGAGTTCCAGTGAGAGAAAAAGGCCAAAATATATGTGACATGGCTTAAGGGTGGCCAAGAATTTACTGAATAGCAATACCATTGGCTTTCAGACCAGAATTTAAGAGTAATTTTAAGAACCAAGTTGCATCAAGTGATGCAATGCATTTTAAAAAAATCTACAAGGTAATGAAAACAAAGATAGGATAAAATTTTTTATTTCAAAGTAAAATTATGATAAAAGTTTTGCATCAGTTGATGTGCTTTATCCTTTTAATATTAAAAAGAATACAGAATATAATGAGTCCTTGATTAGTTATCAAGAAATATGCTTGGGGAACCTTGCATTAAGGGTGGGGGAGCCAAAGGAATCAGTAACAGGCTGTTAAAACACCCGGGAGACTCCAATCCAGGGGAAACATAAGCCCTCTCAGGTCCTTGAGATAATAGTTCCATTACCCTCCAATCTGGAGAACTTTGGACCTGAAACCACTAGATGAACTTCCCTGTTCCTAGCCCTACCAGAACCTTTGCCTAAAAGTGGAAAGACTTCAGTTCCTTGGATCCCTGGCTTCCCAGGACTTTGGTCCCATGGAACTTCAGTGTTCTAATTGATCTGGTTCTGATCCTGAATCTTGCCTATACCTTCTAGTATCTTCTATTCTCTAGCAATTGACCAATTGACCTCAGTTGAGAGCCAGTCTGTCTTCAGTCCTGGTGTTCTTCCCTAGAAAATGTCATTGACTGTATCTCTTTTCACGCAATGGGGACAGGTTTGAGAACCTACTGGCATCCTCTAAATACATCTTACTTGTATTTTATCAAAGAATACAGGTTGTTTATTTGCTATTACCATTGGGCTACCTCATAGCCACTTAACCAAGTCATTGAAAAGTGTTGGCTGGTCTGGGCTGGGTACCTTACATGTTGTTTAAATGTCTATCATGCAGGGCTAAGATGTTATACCCTAAC
Source organism: Phalanger gymnotis (assembly GCA_028646595.1). Taxonomy (NCBI): domain Eukaryota; kingdom Metazoa; phylum Chordata; class Mammalia; order Diprotodontia; family Phalangeridae; genus Phalanger; species Phalanger gymnotis. The sequence continues at coordinate 1,222 of JAQQSZ010017402.1, read as the reverse complement.
CTCATGCTGAGGATTGAATTCACCCACATTTGCTTTATAAATCTATGGGAAAGGGGCTGTTTGTAATTGGAGTGCCGACAAGCCTGTAACTCCAGACACACTCATGGGTGCTGCTGTAATCAATTATGGGTTGACATTAGCTAAATTGAGTATCATCCATCATGCTTATTAGATGTGGTGAGGGATATATGCATACTGAAAGATCAGCAGGAAAGACACATTAAATATAGATGAGCTGTGTTTTCTCAAGCAGCTGAATTCAGGAGCAGAGCAGCATACAGACAAGAGAGCAGCATAGTTTCACTGGCAAAGAATTTATGATAAGTAAAAAGATAAGGGGGCCAAGGAGGAGAGAACACCCAAAGAATTGCAAAGATAAATTAAATTACTTATATCTTGCCATTTACAAAGGAAACAGCAAAGTATGAGAGTGGAAAACAGTTGTGATTGACCAGATGATTACAGAAAGCTTTCAGAGCCAAATCACCATTTTCTTATGTGCCAGTATGTCACCTGGATCCAAACAAGGCTTGTCAAGCAAGTGACCTGTTCTCCTGAGGTAACCTGACCCTGATAACCCAAGTGGTTTTCATTTAAAACAATTTGGGGAGATTGGAAAAAAAACATTCTCAATAGAATTGCACAGGTTATTCTTAGGATCATATTACATCATGCTTCTTTTTTCATTTATTGCCTTTTGCCACCAGGGATAGAGATAGGGAAGAGGGTTGTGATTTCATTGGCATAGGGAACTCCCAGGTGAAGAAACTCTGTCCACCTACGCAGATAAGCACTTTTTCTACAACTTTATGGTTGTAGAAAGTTGCCCAGCTTGCTGAGGAGTTAAGTGACTTGCCTGGGATCCCAGAGCCAATATGTGCCAGACTTTGTAAAACTTTGTAATGTATAGACCTAATAAAAATAGATATCTTTTTTCTGACTGTCTGTAGCACGTGGTGCTCTTTCTTGAGATGCTCACGGTGGCTGCAACATACACTAAGGCACTTTTCTTATATAAAATATCAGAATAGATATTCTTACGGAACTTTCAATCCAATATGTGCAATGTTGATGTGGATGGGTTTTGGGGGTGAGGTAGTGTAATAGATAAAGGGCCAATGGATAGGTCAGTAAGATCTTGGTTCAAGCCCTTTCTCTGACAAATACTAGCAGTGTGACGATGGGAAAGCCACTTATTCTATTAGTGCCCCAGGCAACCCCC